>MU185896.1:74390-89812 GCA_016904865.1 Pissodes strobi | reverse complement strand
GCCCGTTATGATTTTTTATTACCTTCGGATTTTGAATTAATCTAATAAAGCCTTCATTCTGTGAAAATTTCAGCTTGTAACCCCGAGGTGCCCACAGAAATCATTTTATAGAAGGCTTTTACTGCGTTGGGCACTCTACTATCATATAACAGCTATAATAACGAAGAAAGACACTCTAATTATAGTAGGTTCCATAATAACCGAGACAGCGGAACTCGTGGTTATGTTAGTAATAACGGTAGACCTAATAATAATAGAAGGCACAACGGGAATAGGTCTGACAACTCGAATAATACAAATGCATTTTACAGATAAGTCAGAGCAGCTGGTATTAGGTAAGATCAGGGAAACGAGTTGGACCCCCAAACGGAACGATTGAGAGATATTTTGTAAATGTCTTTAACCTCAACCTTCGTTTTTCCAATTTTGTAGTACTTTTGACAAAAATGACGGGAAATAAAAACTCTTTTTTAATTGATACTGGTGCCGACATCTCTATTTTTAAGAAAGAAAATATATGCTTTAGTCAAATAATGAATTAAAAAAATCCCTTGTAAAATTAAAGGCGATACTGATATGGTTTTACCAAATCCATAGGTAGCACGAAAACGGAAATTTTTGTTAAAGGTCAAAAAATTGAACATTAATTTCCTATCGTACTCTTCGTTTCCTATCCCAACGGACGCAATTTTAGGTAGATTTTATCGCAAAATTTAAATGCAATCTAAACTATTATAATTGGACTATGACTATTAGACTAGACAACAAAAATATTTGAATTCCCATTCAAAGTAGCCTAAATGAAGATTCTGTAGTTATTCCCTATAGATGCGAGGTAATAAGAGAGATAAAGTTTAAATCTCCTCAAGGAGGATTCTTTAGTAGAAAAATGCTGAGAGAAGGCCAGTCTTTGTAGCAAGAGCTACAGTTTTAGCAAATTATCCGATTGTAAAAATTATCAATACAACTAATGATGTCATTCTAAACAATATTAAACTAATAACTACGAATCTACAAGAATTTAAAGTTTATAATATAGATACAGAGTTCTGAAACGGAGTTTTATCCACAATACCTAAACAGAATTACTGCACTTGACGCGCGATTCGCTAACCATGATAGCATCATCAGGAGATGATTAAAACTAAATTTAAAATCTACCTAACCTAGTTAGGGTTAGCGAAACGCGCGTCGAGTGCAATAATTCTGTTTCGGTATTGTGGATAAAACTCCGTTTTAGTGCATTTTGCCGAAGGTTCCAAATCCCAACATAGGATAGATACAGAGCACAAAGATAGAATTCCAAATTCAATGAAGCAACTTAACACACGCGACGTACCTGAATTTGTCAAAGATAAACTAATTAATCTGTGTGCAGACTTTTCAGATATTTTTGCACTCAAATCGGATAAACTCACAGTAAATCATTTTTCTCAACAAGAACTTAAACTAAGGGATCATTACGCCTGTATGTATTAAAAATTACAGAACCTCATTCGCAAAAAGAGGAAATAAATAGACAGGTTAACAAAATGCTTGATCATAATATAATAGAACCATCTAACTCGTAGTTTAATAATCCCGTTTTGTTAGTACCTAAAAATCTGTAGACGACCAAAAAACGTGGCGGTTAGTGGTAGATTTCCGTCAACTAAATAAAAAAACTTATGGCAAGCACTTCCTCGTATTGATGATATTTTAGATCAACTAGGAAGAGCTCGCTGGTTCTCAGTCATTAACCTTATTAGTGGTTTTCACCAAGTTTTCCTTTGTGAAGGCTGTAGAAGTCACTCGATTTAGTGTAGATGCTGGATCGTTCAGGTTTATTCGACTCCCATTTGGGATTTCAGTAAGTCCGAACACTTTTCACTGGATGATATTAATGGCCTTTGCGGGCATCACTCCTGAGAGAGCCTTTTTGTACATGGACGGTCTTATCGTAATCGGTTGTTCAGAAAATCATCATTTGACCAACCTGTACAAAGTATTTCAAACATGCAGAAAGTTCAATTTAAAATTAAATCCTGAGAAATGCATTCTTAACATATCTGGGTCATAAAATAACAAACGAAGGTATATTACCAAACGTCAGCAAGTATGACATAATTAACAAGTATCCGATTCCGAAATCTGCTGACGAAGTTAAACGGTTCGTTGCATTTACAAACTACTATCGTCGATTCATACCCAATTTCGCGGAAATAACAGCAACGCTAAATAAATTAACAAGAAAGAATAAAGCTTTTGCATGTACGTCAGATTGTCAAAATGTATTCGATAAATTAAAAAATTGACCAATTTCCCCACGAATCTTGCAATACTCGGACTTTACAAAACCTTTTACTCAGCGGCGATTTTAACGTCGGTGCAATCGGTGCAAAGCACTGACGGCCCCTAAGCCTCGCGGGCCCTTACGAAGGAGATTTGAGTTCAAATCCAATAAAGTTATGCTTATTGAAGAAAAAAAATAATAACCAATCCCACTGGATACCGAGCCTAACTTTTTATTCTGCCTTTATTAAGTATTTTAATCTCTATTTCTTCCGCCAACGTCAATACTAAAAACAATATTCAATAGTGCTCGATAGCTCCCTAATACGAAAGTGGCTGGCGCGGGCGGCGATTTCGTGTCGATCCGATCGGCTAGAACAAATCCATCCAATAGGTTTAAAGTCGACGTAATCAACGTTACTCTGAATTACAATGGTGACTGAATAGAGAGAATTGATGGTCTTGCGGAAGTTACACAATTATTTGTTTTTTTTTTTAAATCCACTATATCTTCAAAACTGCGACAAAGAACTTGAAGATAAATGTTCTAAGCTGTGTAAAACATTCAGTTTCTTGTCAAATAATTCAGTTTATAGATATTTATTTTAACCAAGAAAATCCAGGTTTGGATAGGGGTGCATTGGGTTATCTGGAATATATTTTTTACCAAAAACTGGTAGATGTTTTTCCAAATCTTGAATTAGTCTTAAGATTATTTATAACCTTCCAGTAGGTATAGCGAGCGCAGAGAGGTCTTTTAGCGTTTTAAGAAGATTAGAGAATTACTTAAAAAGCACAGTGCGCCAAGAAAGAACTTCAAACCTAGCTTTATCTAGGATTGAAAGGATACATTATTTAATATCAACTTGGAAGAGGTCATTCTTCTTCTTATGACGCCGTCTCCCTACGAAGGTTGGCGATCCAACTGGCCATAATGGCGCGCGAAACTGCAGCCCTGAAAATTTCAATAGATGTTCGACCAAACCATCTTCTCAGATCCTTGAGCCACGAATTCTGCCGTCTTCCCACAGATCTTTTGCCCTCGATCCTTCCCTCAATAACAAGGCGGAGGATTTCATATCGCTCTCCTCTCATGACGTGACCGAAGTATTGCAGTTTTCTTTCTTTTATTGTTGTTAATAGTTCTTTATCTTTATTCATCCGCCTGAGTACCTCTTCGTTGGTTATTCGGTTTATCCAGGATATGCGCAGAATACGTCGATATAAGTACATCACGAATGCGTTGATCCGACGCTCCAGTGCTTCATTAAAAGTCCAGCTTTCACATCCATACAGAAGGACCGGGAAGATATAACAGCGTAGCATTCGCACACGCAGCTGCAGACTCAGGTCACGGCAAGCGAAGAAATTCCTCATTGATGTAAATGAGCGTCTGGCTGGTTCGATCCTTGCGAGAATTTCGATTTTAGGGTCATTGGTTTCGTTGACGAGCGCGCCAAGATATTTTAGAGCCGAGACTTGTTGTACAACCACGTTGTTAATTCTGAGGGTTGCTAGTTTTGGTGTCTTGGAGAATACAACAATCTTGGTCTTGGCAACGTTCATTTGTAGTCCGTGCTGCATGCTATGTTCGGCAATACGGTTCATCATGCTCTGGAGATGCGGCAGGCTGCCAGCAAGCACGACCGTGTCATCAGCAAAGCGTATGTTGTTAACGCAAATGCCATTGATCCTGATGCCCTCTCTCACATCTTCCAATGCTTCACGAAAGATCGCTTCGGAATATATATAGAAAAGAAGGGGCGACAGAACACAACCCTGTCTCACTCCCCTCCGGATATCTACCTCTTCAGATGTTTCGCCCTCTATTCTGACTTCCGCCGTCTGATTCCAATATAGTTGAGTGATAATGCGCAGGTCTCCCTCGTCAACACCAATGGACTTGAGGATCTCAGCAAGCCTCTGGTGCGAAACGCAGTCGAATGCCTTACGGTAGTCAATAAAACATGCGTATATATCGACATTCATGTCCCTGCATCGCTGCGTCAGAACGTTGAGTGTGAAGAGAGCCTCGCGCGTACCCATTCCGTTCCTAAATCCGAACTGCGTGTTACTAATCTGCCTCTCGCATCTGGCATATATACGTGTGTGGATGAGGTAATACATGTTTTTTAACAATTAACACGAAGGGGGCTTCCATTTAAAAAAAAACTATATTGTTTATGCCATTTTTAGTTAAAATATTGTTTGTTCCATTTCTGTTTAGTTAGAATACTAATGTTTAGTAATGCCACTTTAGTTTATAAGTAAAAACTTATGGTCATTAAAATGTTCTTATGCTTTCCAAAAAGAAGGTACTCCCCCAAAAATAATATGCATGTGACTGCGGACCCCTATGTTCGAGTTGGCACCGGACCCCTAGAGTTCTTACAATCGCCGCTGGTTTTACTATAACAGCCGATGTTTCAAAAATTGCATGTGCTGCAGTTCTTTCGCAAAACTCTAATGGCAATGATCTGCCGATTGCTTATGTTTCACCTTCATTTACAAAGGGGGTCTAAAAACCAGCAATATTACAAGAGTTAACAGCAATACATTAGACAATTAAACATTTCCATTGCTATGTTTATGGTACAACATTTTTGTACGTACAGATCATAGGCCCCTTGTGTAATTATTTTCGATGAGGGATCCATCATCTAAACTTACCAGAATGCGTTTAGTCACAGGAATACAATTTTGATTTATTTATTTATTTAGTTACAAACCTTACAGAAATACATCCAATTATAGAGGAGGTTGGTTGAACTTAATTACTAAAAAATACAACAAATACATAGACAAACAGAAAATGCAGCTTTCTAAATATATTTAAATCTATATTAAAAATATCACACTGATCCCTTACTTAATTATATAACTTACACATAGTTATAATGGGAGAGTTAAAATAATAATTAGTTCGTGCAGCATCTACATACATGGTTGTTGGATTTCTGGTTTGATAATTTGGCACATGGAAACTTGCTAATGCTGACAAATTTGGGTCTTTAATTTGTTATTAATCAGTTTGTGTAAGAACAATAAATATGCTACAGATATTGAGTATGTAAAAGGCGAACAAAACGTTTGCGCAGATGTTCTTAGTAGAATTAGTATTGATGAGCTTAAAGAGGTTCACGATAACATTACTCAGTCAGGGTAGTGATCAGTGACCGTTCCCCAAAAATCACGTTCTAAAAAACCAGTGACTCAGTCACGTCCGAGATTTTGATTTTTTCAACTAGTGGAAATATTTAAATTCTCCTAAGACACTTTAAAATATTATCGCCGTTTGAGTTTACCGATGGGTGATTCGTAGTATTCGTACTCACAGTCTTTTTATTTTGGAAATTTATAAAAATACCGATAAGGGAATTATTTGTTTTTATTTTAAAGGTGCCTTTTTTCTGGCGTGATGTGGCGGCATAATATTAGAGATTATATTCTATGTTCTAATGGAACCATATGGAACTAATGGAACCATATTCTCATTCAATACATCCATTATTATGGAATATGAAAAAAGAACAAGGCTTAGTGCGCATAAAGCTCAACTAATTAGTAATAAGTACCTATGCATTTATTTTTAATTTTTATATAACCTTTCAAATACAATACATGTTACTTTGTTTTTCATTTAATAAAATTTTGGCAAATATTTTTCAACCGCATAGTGTCTGGCTGGACCGTGAACCGTGACTTGGTCGTTGGTATATCTAAAAAGAACGTTAAAGAACGGGACTAAGGCAGAGCAGCAGTCGAATGTCGTCGAATTAGCGGCAGCGTTTAAATATAACGCCACGGTGACGCCGCGCCGCTATAGTTCGCAGTCGCGGTTATCTCTTTATACAGGCATACAGATTCCTTAGTGTACGAACGGGGTGAACCGTGATTTCTAATAAGTTGTCACGGTGACCAACCGTTCCGAGTGCAGGCGCCGTGATAAATCACGGTACGTGAAATCAGGATCCATCTCTAGTTGTCTCAGCTAGATAAAATGGCTGGTGATTTAAATATTGATAAAACAAGGCTTAGCCTAGGTGATCATATGTTCAATTTGTACATAATTAATTATTTTAGAGAGATAGGCCTTAAGACTTTAAAAAAATATTACTATCGTTCATTCTAAAAAAAAAGAAACTTATTACTGACGGAAATGAAAAAAATCGAAGACTATCACGAAAATCCCTTGTTGGGAGGACATTGTGACCAAAAATTACTTTTAAAAAAGTTAAGGGCCTCTTTTACTTTGGGAAAATATCTCATGCGACGTCGCCAATTCTATAAAAGTGTCATAAATGCCAAGTAAACAAAATTAAAGTTAAGCAACCAGAGCCATTGGTGATTACTCGAACTCCCCAAAAACCATTTGATATTGTATGTTTTGACACAATCAGTAGGTTTCCCAAATCTAACGACTGCTTCAAGTACGTTGTTGCGATACAGTGCGAGTTAACAAAATATATAGTAATAATGCCAATACCGAACAAAGAAGTCGAAACTGTTGCGGAAGCTGTTGTCAAAAAAATTATTCTGGTATATGGTTCTATGAGGGAAGTCAGGACCGATATGAGTTCTGAGTACAAGAATCAGGTTTTTCAAAATATAACTAAATTTTTAAACATTGACTACAAAATTTCAACAGCTTACCACAGTCAAACAGTTTGAGGCTGTGAACGGAACCATCGTGTTTTAAAGGAGTATTTGCGAATGTACATTAGCGACGCAAAAACCGATTGGTCAACTTGGACTCAACACTATACATTTTGTTACAATACAGCCCCAAGTTATTACCATGGTTTTTTCCCCCATTCCAGCTCGTATTTGAGAAATATGTCGTTTTCCTGATACGCTAAATGACTCCCAAGTTGACCCATTATATAATATCGAAGCTTAGGATCAAGAATTTCGATACAGATTGCAATTAGCAGATAAAAGGGCGGGGGAGTATCTTAATAAAGTCAAAAGTGTACCGAAAAACCCAGTTTGATATTAAAGCAAATCAAATTTAAATTCGCCCCGGTAATTTAGTTATGGTCACTAATGAAAGCCGACATAAATTCGACTAATGGTACAAAGGGTCTTTCTCAGTTATTGATATCATCGAAGGTCCTAACTGCATCGTAAGAGAAGACAGGGGTAAAGAAGTTAACATACACAAAAATAGTGTGGGAAAATATTGTTACGTTTTTCCCGTGGTTCTGATAAAATTACAACTTTTACTATATAAAACTAATACTCTCTTTATTCTTTATCACTGTATACAATTAAACACACTAAACTATTCTTGTAACTTTACAACTAATAACTCTTTACAATTCAACACTCAATGCTTAACTAACTCAACACGCTTTCTGCCTGCTATTTATATACAATCTAAAACCTGTCACGAATACTCGGGAAGAAGCGACGCCATTCTATATTATTCTCGACCAGGGCATCGAGATAATTCCACAGTTCCTGAAACTTCGCGGTCGGCGATGACTCATACGTGGACGCGACATGGCTAGTTCTATAAAACATTCGGATGGTTGATAGCCGTGACATTGCCTCCTTCTTAAACCTGATCGTCCCGATCAGCTACTTCATGTCCGTGATATGCATTGAGCCTGTCGAGGTGGACAACTTTCAGTTTTCTTCTGGGGCTACGTTGAATTCTATACACTACGTCATTAATATTTTTGATGAGTGTATAGGGCCCTTTACATACTGGCCTTAGCTTGGGAAATCTTCCTTTCTTCCTTTGCGGATTATATAACCAGACTTTATCGTTCATCTGAAACCCCATAGAATTAGCTTTGAGATCATATCGTGTCTTAATTCGGTCACTGACTCTCTCCGTATTTTCTCTGACTAATTCATGGATGTATAGTAACTTTTCCTTGAGGGAGTCCGCGTAGTCTTGAATTTCCATATCTTGGTTGTCTGTCGTTCCGAATAATAGGTCACAGGGTAAACGGAGTTCGCTTCCAAATAAAACCATGGCTGGTGTTAGTCCTGGACTGCTGATCTATAGGCCATCAAAAATAGTGGTATGTGTTGGACCCAATCCTTCTGATGTTCATCTATGACCTTGGACAAATGTTCTTCAATGGTCTTGTTAAACCTCTCAACCATGCCGTCTGATTGTGGATGTACGGTTGTAGTCCGTGTTTTATGGATGTTGAGTAAATCACAGACTTTCTGGAAAACCTTGGATTCGAAGTTGCGTCCTTGATCTGAGTGCAGCTCATACGGAACACCAAATCTGCTGAATAGGTTATTCACGAGAACCTCTGCTATGGTAACAGCTTCTTGATTGGGGATCGCAAATACTTCAGGCCATTTACTGAAGTAGTCAATTGCCACTAAAATGTACTTGTTACCATTATTTGCTTCTGGAAAAGGGCCAGCTACGTCAATGGCGATACGTTCAAACGGTAGGCCCACATTATACTGTTTCATTTCCCCCCTAGATCTTGTTTTGGGTCCTTGACTTGCGGCACAGGTTGATCACTGCCGACACCACGATTTCACATCCTGGCAGTAGTTGACCCAGTAAAATCTGTCGCGGATCTTGTCAATTCTTTTGTTCACTCCGAGATGAGCACCAGACTTTCCATTATGAACTTCTTCCAGAACTTCCGATATCTTCCTCCTTGGTACCACTAACTGTGTCTTCACTACTTTTCCATCGGCGATTTCCCAGGCTTGTTTAAGAAGTCCATTTCCCACCACCAGGGAAGGGAGTCCCACTGAGCCCACAGAGTTTTAAAAGCAAATCCTTTAGTTGAAATCTCTCTCCAGCTTGGTCTTGGTTGATGTTGTTCTTCAACTTTTAGCAATAGTGCTATTTCACTGTCTCCAAGCTGATCATTTTTAAGTTGCTCTGTGGTCCACTGCTGATCAACCTCAAATTTCATTTGACTAATGGGAGTAATTCCTTCTCGTTGATCTATTCTTTGGCAATGCCTCGCATGACCTTCTGGATAAAGCATCTGCATTATTATGCAATCTCCCTGCCCTGTCTTAACCTTAAAGTTATATTGTTGTAACTTTTCAAGCCATCTGGCTACCTGTCCTTCAGGCTGTTTCATATCCAAAAGCCATTTAAGTGCTGCATGATCAGTCCTTATTAGAAATTCTTGTCCATAAAGATATTGATGGAAATGCCAAACAGACCGTACTATTGTCAAAAGCCCTTTTTGGGTTACACAGTAGTTACGTTCAGGTTTAGAAAGTGTTCGAGTGTAGTATTCGATAACTCGTTCTTCTCCTGCTTGTACTTGCGATAAAACTGCTCCGATGCCGATGTTGCTTGCGTCTGTATCCAATACAAATTTACCCTTTTGTTCCGGATATCCCAATATTGGACTAAAACATAGAGCCGCTTTCAATTTCCTGAACGCAGAATCACAGTTATGATCCCAGTTATAATTTGATCGTTCTTCAGTGAGCTTATGTAGAGGTGCAGCTATATTTGCAAATCCATCGACAAATCTTCTATAATAAGTACATAATCCAAGGAAGCTCCGCAGTTCGTGTTTGGCGTGAGGACGAGGCCAATCTTTGATTGCTGCAATCTTTCATTGATCGATTTGGATTCCCTCTGATGACACGACATGCCCGAGAAATTCAACTTTTTGTTGGAGAAGAAAACATTTCTTTGGATTCAGTAAGAGCTGAGCATTTTTGATTCTAGTAAAAACTTCGTGCAGGTTTTGTAGGGGATCTTCAAAAGTTTTCCCATTACCATTATATCATCAAGATAGGCCAGGCATGTTTTCCAAGTGAGGCCTCGTAGAACAACTTCCATAAGACGCTCAAAAGTATCGGGGGCATTGCATAGTCCGAAGGGCATAACTTTAAACTGATATAAACCACTTTCGGTAGAAAAGGCAGTATTTTCCTTATCTTGCTCGTCAATGCCTACTTGCAGTAGCCGCTCTTTAAGTCGAGTGATGAAAACCAATGAAAACCTGCTAGTGTCGTCAACGTGTCATCAATTCTGGGAAGCGGATAGCTGTCCTTCTTGGTGACGTCATTGAGTCTTCTATAGTCCACGCAGAATCTGGTAGTTCCATAATTTTTGGTGACTAAGACAACAGGAGACGACCATGGGCTTGATGACTCTTCAATAATTCCATGGTCAAGCATTTTATCCACAAATGTGGCAACCTCTTGCTGCTTCGTCACTGGTAACCTCCGAGGATGCTGCCGTATGGGGTGAGCACTCCCAGTGTCGATTTTATGTTTTATGATGTTCGCTTTTGCAGTATTTCTATTTTTTTCTGTCAAAGGCTGTGCTCTGCTCTTTGATAAATTGTGTAGCTTTCTTTAGTTCTTCGGAAGACAGATGATGCCACGACTTCTGGAAATGTTCTAGGACTTCCTTAGGTGATGTTGAGGGTGTTACTTTTGACCGCGTTTCGCAACTGGTTACCCACTGCACCGGCTCACAAGTGGCTATTACATCTCCTTTATTGATCTTGATGGAATTGGGTGAAATATTTGCTATCCTTATCGGTATCTCGCCGTCGGTTTTGACTAGTGCTTTGCCTACGAGGTGTTTGCAAGGCAAATCGTGATGTTGGATAAGTCCGATGCAGCCTCCAAAATCCTCCAATTTCCCAAAAATTATGTGCTCGGTATTTCCGCTTATTCTGACAGTACATGTCGCCACTTCTTTAGTCGGTGTGTCCTCGTCTTTTTTGGTAAGGATGAACTCTTCGGTGCCAAACTTCAGAAGGTTAAGTGTGTTGTCAAAAGAGAATCCATGTTGACCGACGAGATCCATCCCCAAAATAAATTCGTCTTCTATGTCGGCTACTAACACTGTGTGGTGTAATTTAATTTGTCCCAGTTGAAATTCAATATCCATTTCTACAAGTACTTCAGCAGTCTCACCGGTAACCGTACGTAAAACAACATTCTTCGATATGGGTAGGACTTCTACTCTATTTACTCTGTTGAACCTTACCAAAAATACCGCCGCACCAGTGTCAACAGTAATTTTAATGGCTTTTCCGTTGATCTTTCCTTTAATAGTTAGACTGTCGGCGTTTTTTCCTAGGCTTTTTATGGAGACGATCCTGTGGGCTTGATCTTCTTTAGCCAACACCCGCCTCGCAATGTTGACTAATTGAAGTCTTGCTGATTTGACTTTGAGGCTCTAGCGTCTCTGGATGGAGATCTAGACCGTAATTGCACTCGGCAGTCTCTTTGGAAATGCCCAGTCCTGCCACATCTATAGCACTGATTTGAAGTATTTCGGTTACGTAGCCTATCTTCTAGTGGTTCCCGGTATCCCCCCGTAGCCTGAAGAACTTCTGTTAATTTCTTCAAAATGTTCGCAGCTGTTAGTCGGCTTTTCTTCCTGGATGGATACGGCCCTGAATTTTGGCTTAGATATGTTACAGGCCCCGATTTCTAATTCTAGGGCTCTACCATAGAACATTGAACGGACTAGAATTAGTATTTACCCCAGAACTTAGGCAAATTGTGTGTCTCCACAATAAACTTGTTTATATTTAAGTTCCCCTCTTTAAATTATTAGAACGTTGCCAGATCGCCGATTAAAATCACCCATAAGTAATGTACTTTTTATTAAAACAAGTAACGGAGTGTTGTTTTTATTATGGCTTAGTTTCTTAACAAACGTTGTCTTTATAAAGCAGTTATATACTTATTTTTATTAAATATTGTTTGCATAAAATGAATTCCTCAAACGATAAAAAATAAGGAATCGTGGCCTAAGCCATTTAATAAATTGAAAGTATTGGCAACGCTGTTCAAAGCGGGATTTGCGCTGTGATTGGTTGATGCAAAATTATTGTTTGAGGGTCGTTTCAAGTGGAGAAGACGAGCTTGGCCAGTGGCGTCGTGTAAAAAAATGTTTTAATAGTCATTATATTTTCTAGATGGGAATTGGTTATATCAATGTAGTATTCAAAAAAATATTTACTTTATATTACAAGATATAATAATACTATAATAATTATATGTATAAATATAATTAATTAGGAAAAAAGAAAATTAAAATTTGGTACAAAGGGGGTTCACCGGAGAATGTTTCGGATTGGTATCGAGCAGAATTGATTTAGATAAAGGGGGTGAAATCGGGGGTTAATCGTTGGAAGCTTGTTTTATATTTTAGTGGAGAATAAGAAGGGGTAAAGCTAGGGCCAAACTTGCGACCTGGTCGCGGCGACATAAACGCCACGATTATCTTCTGCTTTGATTGGTCGCTGGTCGCAAGCCTGGCCACCTACATAAGAATCAATGCAAGACATTACTCGTAGCGAGCAACACGTCATTCTATTGTAGAGGTATTTGCATTGCTAGAGAAATCACATTTTAAGTGGCTTTGAGAGTTTATAAAAAATATTATTGGGGGTAAAAAACAGAAAGGGTAAAGTTGGAAATTTTGGATAATATAGAGTAATATGCCATTTTATGGGGTTTCAGAATTATATTTTAAACTTAAAACTCATTTAACAATTACTTTTTTATTTACATTTTTATAAATTTGGGTAGGTATATTTCGTTTTCACAAATAAACCTAAACTTATAAAATGGACTATTTTCTTTTTCCCTTGCTTTTTTATTGTTTTTAACCCTGTATATTTTCAGTCAAAGAATCTTTATAAAGTAGGCCCTTAGAAATTTTAAATAAAAATTATTAAAATCAAACAAGAACTTTTTACGCAAATGCATTTTCTATAATAATTAAGTGAAAAAAAGGTGGCCAATTTCAAGGTTTGGCAAGTTTATGTTGATATATTTATCACAAATAGTAGCACAAAGAAGAACTCTCTAGCAACACAGTTATTTTATACTTAACTACTAGATAACATAAAAAGAAATATGTTATATAAATAAGTAAATCACAAGATTACTGAATTGCACATGTGACTTATAATCTGTATATGTACAGGGTATCCAGTATAAAGTGAACACCCCTTACCTTTTCCCCTAAAAGATAGTTTAAGATAGCAATTTTGTGTATCTTTCCCCAGAAATTTGAACATATTTGTGGAAAATTAATTGGAGTTCTCGTATTTTTAAATTCCTCAGAAAAAAAATAAAATGGCTATCTTAAATTTTTCTAAAACTATTTTTTAAGCGGAAAGGTAAGGGGTGTTCACTTTATACTAGATAACCCTGTACAGTTACCTGAAAACTAATTCTAAAAGAAATAATAATAAAAAATAATGATAAATCTGCTAATTTTACTTTAATTTACTCATTGATGTTTGAATAAAATAGTTTTTGTCAACATACTTCTAACTCTAACACCAATATTTACATTCAATCTTTTTCTAGTTTCATGGTGTATCCTTATATTAAAATACTTCTTTAATATCAACTTAATTAAATTTATAAAGTGATCAGACAATTGTTCTATATCTAATATATGCTCCCCAAAGTGATCATAGCATGTAAGAGGCAAATGCCTCAATGTAGCTGCTGTTACGGTGTCAATTAAGTTATGCTGGATTTGAAAAATATTTATATCCTTATTTATAGTTCGAAAACATCTTTCCCCTAGAATGCAAATCTCATTGACCAATTTCGATGCACTACACATTTTTGCATTCTCAAAGGTCTTTTTGGTTTGCAGCAAAGATGGCGAGTCTTCATTTAAAATTACATCCAGACATTTTACACATGTAACACATTTTTGTAAAAAAATTGTAACAAAGCCAGCAATATATTTAACAATATCGTTAGAATACGTCGTCATATGCCAACCTGACGATGTAATAAAGTCCATGTTCTTAATTTGATGATTGACTTTATTGTACTCTATTGAATTTAAGAGATCTTCCCCATCTAGAGTGACTGTTGTTTTTTTGCCACCGCTGCTGCTGCAATGCAAAATGGAAGTGGAATCGATTGCTGTTGCATTGCCAGTTTCGGCGTCTTTCACTTCAATATGAGTTAAGAGTCTTTTATAGGCTTCGCCCTCAGAGGTCCCATTCCCAGATCTCAAAAAAGGGGGGCCCCATTTTAGGGCTTCACCCCCCAGGAGCCCCTTTTTGCAAAACTGTAGAAAATGGTACTCTCATACCAGGGGCCCCCTTTGAAGGCTTGGTGCCCAATTTTAAGGCTTCGCCTCCGGGGGGCTCTATTCCTAAATCTGTAAAAAATGGGACTCCCGTACCATAGGCCCCATTCTAGGGTTTCGCCCCCTGGAGCCCCATTTTAGGGCTTCGCCCAGGGGGTCCCTTCTCAAATGTGTCAGATATGAGGCTACCACACCGAGGGCCCCCATTCAAAATCTTCGCCCCCCCCCCCCCGTGTGCCCCGTTTGAAAAATGAGCCCCGTACCAGGTGCCCCATTTCAGGGCTTTGTGCCTCAAGAAGCCCCAATTTAGGGCTTCACCCCCGGATCCTCCCTTTTCCGAATATGTAAAAAATTGATCCCCCGAGGGAAGGCAAAGCTATAAGAGGAGACCACCGGTGAATAGCGCATTTTTCCAAAGATATGAAAAGAATAACTCCAAAAATTAATGGCGAAACCCTAGAATGAAGGAGGAAACCCTAAAAGGACGCCCCGGGTAGGGCGTTGTCCCAGCCCTGGCATCTCAATACCTACTCATCCATGAACTAGTTACACAAATTGCTGTAGAAGTGTTTGTATGGTCTTTGTAAACTATAAATTTTAAAGATGCTTTTGATGTAAATATGTTCTATATTGTTGTGGAGGATTCATTTTTACCTTGAAATTGATTGCCTTTGGTTCCACAAATGATTACGCTTATTTTGAATTGGTATAGAGCCTCTTCGGCTCTGGTTCCAGGATGTAAACTGCACAAGTGCTAGTTTAGTGTCCCTAATGAATTACCTACGTCTACGTTTCGATAGGCAAGTCTGCTATCGTTATCAAGAAGAAAGAAACCGAAAATGAAAATGGTTAGCAAATACAATAAAACAGTAAAAAGTTCTTGCAGATTGACAATCTTTTAACTGACTTTGACAAAATGACAATTATAATGCCATATTTAATTACTGGTAACTTGTCTTTAGTGTGATATTTAGGTGTTATTTGGTAAATTAATTTGTTTTTGAAGTTTTATATATCTATAATTTGGAAATTTGGTGTTATTCGCTTAGGAAGAATTTAATGATTTTTGTTGAAAGGATTAGTTAATTTTTAAGTGTCC
>MU185896.1:45441-64390 GCA_016904865.1 Pissodes strobi | reverse complement strand
TGAAAAACTGGCAAATGAAATTTCTGAACTTCAAAATGAAATGGAAAAAATCGAAGAAAGCACTCAGACTGCAAAACCAAGATTCAGTGAACCAATGTTCAGCCGGGAAGAGTATGGTATGAACCACAGAAATTTGGCGTAACTTTCCAGAATAACCTCCAGAAAAGCTCCAAATTGAAAAAAAAAACACCATTATCAAAACTAAATAATATTATACGTGTCACACAAGTCTTCTTGGAAAATATTGAAACAAATCTAGTATGCAAAGTATGTAGACTATGTATAAGTTAGTATTGGTTGGTTAGAAATGGAGTAAGCTTTATAACAACCAATATTACAATGAATCAATTACCACAAAATTACAATGAAAATAGTGAGAAATATCGATCTAACAAAAAAATGGGGATATAGGGGCACCCCATTACATGCTTATTTTCAAAATATTCTTGGTATTACGACAAGTATTCAGGCAGTCCTTAATGTGTGTTCAGTATGATGTTATAATTGCCAAATTTTGGTTGGATGCTGTTGCTGCCTATACTGAGGTCCAAATGGTCGGCTCAAGCGTGCTTCGAAAGAACATATCATCGAACCATAGTGTCAAGAAGCGTGGATATGGTGTACTGATAGTTATTCATAACAGCCTTAGTGCAGTGTCTTTTAGTGCGAGCGAAGTTTCTTTGGAATAGTTGTCTGTTAGGGTATGGTATGAACCACAGAAATTTGGCGCAACTTCCCAGAAAAACACCCAGAAAAAGCACCAAATTGAAAAAATACCATTATCAAAACTAAATAATATAATACGTGTGACACACAAATCTTCTTGGAAAATATTGAAACAAATCTAAGTATGTATAAGTTAGTACATGCTCGATGTCAATGTTTTCTTTCTTCCGTAAAGAGAATATTGGTTCGGAAGATCCCACTTGAATATTTTCAATTCAAAGCACACACATCACAGAAAGTTACTGAAATGCTTATTCCAGTATTACCCCAGATAAGCCACACCAGATGCCCAACTGCCTATCTAACGCGTGCAAACGTGTTTATGTTAATCTCCGCCCCCTACGGATGGCCAGCCATCCGAGGATATAGCCAGACTTCAGTTAATATTTTAGATTCGTGATGCTTGGGCGGCGATATCTATAGTGCGAAAGCTTACATTATTGTTTAAACGTTCAAACGATTCTTTTTTTAAACACTTTTGTAATTTTGTGGTTTTGAAAATGCCTGGTTACAAGTGCTTTTATTTACATTGTTCAACTAGAAGTGGTGATAAAAAATCATTATTTAAATTACTTCGAGATTCTGTAAAGTATGTTGGTTTTATTATTAACATTTATAATTTTTTTACAGAGTATAGTAAGTTTAATAGTTCCACGCAATAGCATATTTCACTACGAGTCAAAAAATAAAGATTTTCCGTGTGCCCGTGAGATATTCATTCAAGCAGTGAAAGCACAGAAAAATCGATTTTGGGTGTGTAATGAACAATAGTTTTTATTACAATTTTCTAAAAACGACATAAAAACGTTAATTTTTTTTATACACGGGCATAAACTTAATTGATAAAAAATAACAAACTTTATTTTTTAAGGAAATCTATTCTCAATTTCGATTGAATTATTACATTTTAAAGTTCAATGTCCCAAAAAAGGCTGAACGAAATATCAATAAACTAAATAGTTGTGAACTCAGAATATGAAATGAAGGCTGTTATTATGGCAGAATATATAATATAGGATGTTCTATTTAGAAGAAATAATTTTGGTTTTATTGATATGTTTTGCCATCTTCGTTTGTTTATTTTGATAAGCCAAAAAAATAGGGAGAGAGAATACTTCAACTTAAGTATAAACAGTTTTTCTCAAACCTATAATAATTCTGTAGCTGGGTGTCAAAAAACAATACTTCATGACAATTGAATAAAGTTTTTCAAAAATTTCGCATTCGTTTAGCTATGTTTGTGGCTATTTAATTAATAACGCCCTTAAAATATATAATTGTGACACCTGTAAAGAATTTCCCAAGAAAATACGACACTGATTAAAACTAATTTATTTCCTCAGTTTAAGGCATATGAAAATGAATGTGGTGGTTTTGGAAATTTAAAATACCCTAATGAGGAATTTATATCTTATTTATACATTAGAAAATTATTTATTCAGTTATTTGACGTACTTTTAATTAAGAAAGAAATTTCGCAAACCTACTTAATCGAAACGCACCAAATTAGTTTTTCTCAGTCCTATTCTAATTTTCCTCTTTTATATGTAATTAAATTGCTTATTCGATTAAAAATATTTTATAACCTAAAATTTACTAATAGAGATTTAGTCACTTCGAAAAAAAGCGGTATAGACCAACAGGAAAATAAAAATTCTTTCTCATTTGTAATAGTTATATAATTGTAAATAATATTGCCCAAATGTCAGAAAAAACGTTTAATGTTTAGATCTTAATTACCTACATAAAATATCAGACCGTCATATTTAATTAATGTTCAGATATTTCTTATAATGTGTGCGTGTAGTGTGTATAAATAAATGTTTCAATGAAAGTTACAAATACGCTTTCTCGTAATTTATATTTTCCATTCACTTCTTGCACTAATTTATTTCCTATAATTATGTTCTTACATATAATAATGACATCACGCTTATTTTTAAAATATTTCTTAAACAGACGCTTTGCAGCTTTCGAAACGTGCATATAATAATTCGTTTATACAAAATTACATCAAAATTTTATAGCGATAAAAGAAAAAAATAAGGTCTTTACAAAACCAGTAATTCACAAATAATACGCAATTTGTTTCCAAAATTTTTCTGCTGGTGCAGACAAAAATTTTGAATATCGAATAAAATTTTTGGGGCGGGCCCTACATAACTCTCGCGCACAAAGTCAAAGAAAATAGGCGAGTTATTGGTCTATGTTTCGTATCTGGTGTGGCTTTATCTAGGGTATTACCTCATAACTTTAGGTTTCTTAAATTTTGCACAAAACTAAAGAAAGGTCTTGCCTTTCTAAAATTGAGACTGACGGAACTCTTAACCAGCCAAGACAAAGTCGTGGAAGATATATATATTTTTTTAATTCTAGTAACATATTTTTTTGTCAGTTTTAACCTTTAATTGTGTTTGCATAATCTCGTTTAATGAGTAATAATATAACATTTATATTGCAGAATTTCTTGTGTTTATAATTAATATGCAAAACAACTTAAAAGCAACGTATAAAAAATGCACACTTATAATACACCAAAACCCATTCATACAATACCACATAAAAAGCTCATTCAAGCAAGCTTGATCAGAGGATCTTTGCGAATGCCGAAATAGTATTTCTTCTTTACATCGGCAGGCTAATCCCCTGCGTAATGAAGTTTCTTGCCTGTTTAGTCTACCTATACCGGCAAATTGTGGTTACCCTATTCACCTAAGAAACAAAAGCCAAACGCTGAATAGCGTAAAAACCGATCTTCCAACTTTTTAGATTTCGCCACTACGTGCAGCTTCCCCTGCTTTTTCTGAAGTCTTATCTACATAAGTATCCATCAATGTGCTGTCCAATTCTTAATAAAATGAATTGTTTGCAAGATTTCATAGGGAAGCAGCATAGTCTGAAGTCATGGATTGCTCGAGGTGCGGAAATACTAAAGAAGACGTAACTTACTTTTCGAATCTTAGCAATCACAAACTTGGTACATCTTCCGGTCAAAATTCCTCAGGCTTTCCGGAATGTAATCTAAAATTTTAGAAATTCTGTTCACAACCGCCCATAAATCTAATGCTTCACAGCTGCATCAGAAATGTATGAAACAGGAAGTTTTTTCTTTCATCTACACGATGGTGCACACGGTGAAGGAGAGTGGATAAGTAAAAATGTCAAGTTGAGATTACCAAATTTACGCTGTACGTACAAAGTACATATTAATATTTTCATTGGCTGGTAAAGAACTTACGTCATAACATTAATTTTTTTTCCAATTCTAAAATTAGAATAAAAATGCCTACGCTCCTTTTTAGAAAGTGAACTTTTAAATTGACCAATAAAAACAATTTGGAAATCCCCTATTTTTTTTTTAGAAACCTTCTCTCACAATTATTTGAAACTAGAATGAACCAGAATGAACTAAATTAATACATTCAAAAATATATTAATTGGAAGAGCATGCACAAACGACATAAAACAAGTCGGATAAATATAAACAAACTTTCAAATTAGATGGTAAAAGGCGGCAACAAACCTTTAAGAAACGTTTAACATGACAAATATACAATTGCACTTACCAGTCTTTACACTCTACAGAGTCAAGTTACAAATATACATTTTACAATAAACATGTATGCTTACCCCCGTGCCTAAAATCCCAATACCTGGTATAACATTTTCTAAAGCTATAGACTGTAAAACTCTAGGTGTACCATACATGGCTCCTAGACAACTAGACATGGATGAAACATATAATCCAGCTAAAAATAAAACTCCTATGGCAGATACTTTAGCAGCAATCATAAAATCTTCTTGTAAATATTTTCTTGTACATGTGGCTCCCAAAAATAAAATAAAAACTAGGTACATGAAAGTGGCAAAGCTGACAGCGGCCAAAGTGCCGTTTGGTATATTAGTTGAAGGAGCTTTAAGATCTCCACTCATGTTGATTCCTGATAATATACCAGTTATAGTTGGGAAAAACACTCCAAATACAGCAAACATTCCATACCCATCAGTATAGTTTGACCATAGATTTAGTTGCATATTATTACTAAGCCAACCGTCAAAACCATTATCTAAAAATATTACAGTTAGTTCATATTTCTACAGTGAGAAACACTATTACCTTCATCAGTATGCACAAAGCTGCCTACCATAAAATCCAATGCAGCTAATAACAAAATTAATAGTAAAATAAACTGAAGTTTAATAACCCATTTCACTCCAGCTATATTAATGATGCTTAGTAATAGAACAGCTGCTATGGCAATGATTCTGACCGTCCATATGGAGTCTCCAAACCCTATTAATTCCGCCATCGACTCCCCGAAACCAAGGACATTCAATGCGCAACCCACAGCCTTAAAATATGAAAAATAGATGTCAATATACAAAGGCTCATCACGAAAATATGTGCAGTCTTTTTACAACACAGATTAAAAAATTATTAATTTCACTATATTGAATAATGAGTATAATCCTGCATACATCTTATGTAAAATGCGCCTCAACTAAATTAAACAAAAAAACAACAACAAAATACTGTGAACCTCGAAATTTTAAAGTAATAAAACTACAGTGCAACCCAACTAAAGTATGGATTGCACTGTAGTTTATTTACCTTTTGAACATCAAAAGGTTGTCGACGATTTGGTAAGGGGCTGCTTGGGACAAAGATCTGGTGTATTAGTAGATTCTAAAAAACGAATCTTGACGGATCCACAATTTTTACCCAATGCAAAACTAGAACTTCAAAATTTCATTTATCTTTGTAGGTCAGCTAGAAATATTACTTGGATTCAAATAAGTTGTTTAATTTGTAAATATGTATGTATAAATTTCTATAATTATGGAATTTTTAATATACGTAATATCATCCATTAATTCTTAAAATAAATATTTGTAAAAACACGGACTGCATATTTAGTTACAAACTTTATTTCCATAGAAATACAAATTAAAAAAACGAACTTTTTTCGGAATCGAAGTTTTCTTGCTACTTGCTAATGCAGTGTCTCGAAGCAGAGAGAGCGCGTCGATTCTTCCGAGCGGGTCCTGAGCTCAGCCGTTAACCCGAGAGCAGAGTACAAATAATATCGAGTAGATTCACTCAGCAAAAATCGTTTCATGTTTTTGGATCAAACGCAAAAGCCGCAGCACGGTAAAAAATTAGTTTTTTCTCTACCTGCAGCAGCGAGCAGTCTGTGAGGGGAGATTCAAAAAGTATTCGCTGATGCAAAATTATTTCCTCGATTACCTGATATTTCAAAGAGGGATTAAGGTAATTTTTAATACGTAATTCAAGTGAATAAAACTATGTAATAAAGTTAAACAAAATAGTAACGTATACTAAATTCAAAAACATTATAAATAAAGGTAATACCTATCAAAATAATTTATTTGCCAGTTTGTAACTTGATTCATCTATTAAAACATGTATAAAGCAGAAGGTACCTGACAAATATTGTGGGAATTTAAACATAAAAAGGACATATTAAGCTAGCAATGTAAATTTATAGCTTCTTAAAGGTCTTAACACTTCATTACTCGTGCTACGAGTATTTCTCTCACATTTTCTGCGAAATCGTCAGTGTTCGGAGATGGCTTTGCGAACGGAGCTGTCCTCCACTACTCTAGCTGACTTATTTGGCGTCCTCTTTAACACGGCCAATTAACCAGGTGCATTTCTCAAGTGATTGGCTGCATTTGTGAGAATTTCTCTCATCGCGCTAAGTCTGCCGTAGTACTTTTAACATTGAAAATGTTTCTGTTTTGCTGTTATGGGGCATAAAATTTCGAAAAAGTGCATGCTACATTTGCCACATATGATGTCATATGCGTGATGAACTACTAACCCAAACTAACCAAAAGTAATCAGAAGCACCAAAAAGAACTAAATGTATCGCAACAGATTAAAAAAATTAAAGTAAGACTAACTCAAATTATCCAAACTTTTGCAGCTAACCAAAACTAACCAAATACATTAAAATTGGTTATAACGTCTCGGATCCGGTTCAAATTACTAAAATAAATTGGAACTAACTGAAACTAACCGAAAGTTGATTGAACAACTAACCAAAAGCACCAAAAAAGGCTAAACCCTATCGGGCAAATTAGAAATATTAAAGTAAATTAAAATTAACTTTAATTAACCGAATTTTGGCGATTAACCAAAACTAACCGAAAACATTAAATTTGATTGTAACGTATCGGAGTCGGTTCAAGTGACTAAAATGAATTAAAACTAACTGAAATTAAAGAAATGTCTTTTTAACATTATAATATTTTTTAATATAATTATTAAAAAATAAAACAAGTTGCGGATATGAAGACCTAAAAAATTACCCTCCACTTGTAGATAGGAAAATCTATTAATATATAACTAGCCATGACGTTGCGGTAGATAATATTTCTAACCTGTTCCGAATTGTTTTAGCCCGTTCTTTCGGTTTTGGTAACTTTTAGTTAGTTTTGTTTAGCTGTTTAATTAACTTTCGGTTAGTCTCAGTTAGATCCTATTTATTTTAGTCATTTGAACCGACTCCGATACGTTATAATCATTTAGTGTTTTTCGTTACTTTTGGTTAGTCGCCAAAGTTCTGCTCGTTTTGGTATAGTTTTAACTTACTTTGATTTTTGTAACGTATTCCGATACGTTTTAGTGCTTTTGGTTAATTTTGATTAGTTTTGCTTTGTCATTCAATCAAATTTCTGTTAGTTTTAGTTGGTTTTTATATATTTTAGAATTTGAACCGGTTCCAATACGTTACGAGTATAATTAATTTTAATGTTTTTGGTTAATTTTAGTTAGTCGCCGAAATTCGGCTAATTTAAGTGAGTTTCAACTTACTTTAATATTTTTAATCTATTTTGATTTGTTTTCGCTTTTTTGGTTACTTTTGGTTAGCCTTGTTGTTCAATCAACTTTCGGTTAATTTCAGTTAGTTTAAATTTATTATAGTCATTTGAACCGGTTCCAATACGTTTATTACCAATTTTACTGTTTTTGGTTAGTTAAGGTTAGTCTCCAAAATTCGGTTAATTTGGGTTAATTTTATCTTACTCCAATATTTTTAATCTATTACGATACGTTTTAGCCGGTTTCGGTGCTTTTAGTTTCGTTTGGCTAGTCATTCAATCAGCTTTCGGTTACTTTCAGTTAGCTCCAATTTATTTTACTCATTTGAAGCGGTTCCGTTACATTATAACCAATTTAAATGTTTTTGGTAAAATTATGTCAGTCTCCAAAATTAGGTTAATTTGGGTTAGTTTCAACTAACTTTAATATTTTTAATCTGTTCCGATAGGTTTAAGCCCTTAGTGCTTTTGGTTACTTTGGCTAGTTTTGATTAGTCGTGCAATCAACTTTTTGTTAATTATAGTTAGTTTCAATTTATATTAGTCATTTGAACCGATTTCGATACTTTATAACCAATTTTAATGTTTTTGGTTAGTCGCGAAAATTCGGTTACTTTGGGTTAGTTTCAACTTAATTTAATATTTTTAATCTGTTCCGATACGTTTTAGCCCGTTTTGGTGCTTTTAGTTAGTTTTATTTTAGTCATTTGAATCGGTTCCGATACGTTATAATCAAATTTAATGTTTTTGGTTAGTTGTTAAAATTCCGTTCGTTTTGGTTAGTTTTAACTTAATTTAATTTTCGTAACCTGTACCGGTACGTTTAAGCCTGTATTGGTTACTTTTGGCGAGTTTTGGTTAGTCAAAATCAGTCGTATGAATAAAGTATAGCAAATGCTTTTACTCTACCACCGTCTCTTTTTGCTGCATTAAAGCTGAATATGTTTATCTCAAAAAACTTAAGCAAAAGCATTTGCTTCTCTTTTATTCATATGAGCCAAATCATCTTTCGGTGAGTTTCAGTTAGTTCCAATTTATTTTAGTCATTTTAAACGATTCCGATACCTTATAAATCAAATTTAAGTTTAAGTAAATAAACTAACACGATCTCACAAGCGTATGTGTCATGCGCATGCTACAACTTTTTCAAGATTTGAGGCCCTATACCTATTAGGATAATAGAAACATATTCAATGTTAAAATAGAGTTAAGAGTTGCTTTAAAAACACAAAAGGGCATGTGAAAAACGCGCAATTATTAAAATATAAACGGATTTTTGCTCACGCTAGTGGTGACGGGCATTTTATTTTTGCCGTACTTGTTTTCTTTTCTCACTATTGTCTTTATCCATATTTAGGTAAATAACTAAATTTTAATAAAGACATATTTGTTAAACCGATTATACGTGTAATTGAAAAACTGCATATTATTAAAAAATTATTATAAATCTTAACTGATAGGGTCTTTGGGGCATCTGAAAAATGAAAATCCGCCACTCACTTTTGTAATACAATAATTATCCGCACAACAATATCTCGCCATAGTAGCGACTTAATAATTATTTAATTCAACGCGACCCAACAGTACAGAATATCAAGGCGTTTGCACACTGACCGTAAATTCTCCCTCGTAGTGTAGCCACAACTGGCCGCGAACGAGATTGATCCGGATTCGCTTCTAAGGTAAAAACTGTCGGCGAAATTGGAAATTTGTCCCGAGTGAACCTACCGTATATACTTATTTATACCGTGCCGAGAGTATAAGGACACGGCACTGCCGCTTGACGTCATCACATCCAGGTAGACGGTCGAGCTTGCCTTGCAGCCCATGCCGAGCTCATACTTTACAATAAGTTTTGCGCCGTTTTAGCATTAGGAAGGGGTATTTTAAAAACATTTGAATGGCTCTTGGTTAAGTGTATATTGAATTATGCAATTTCTTTTCAAAAATAACGCAGTTGAGTAGACATTTTAGATGCAAAAATCTCGAAAAAAATATAATAAAAACTTTTTTTTTGTAAATTTAACTTTATTTTATATAGTTTGAAACGTAATTGGGCTAATATTACTTTAAGTGTGACTATTATGACTGATAATGTTTATTACTATTTTTTTAAATCAAAATTTATGTTGCAGTTTACTTCCTTGTTCTGCATACATAAATAATATTTAAGGGCTTCCGGTTAAAACAAGGCTGCGAGACATGAACTCAGCCCTTAGACGCGCCTCATTCGATTTTTTTTGAAAGTAAAATGAAACGGGGCTGCCAGAACCTGTCATTTGTTTGAATAGAAAAAAAGCCTTAAATCTGGTTCTATTCATTTTAAGGTAGTTTATTTATGATAAAACATGAAAAAGCTTTATGCAGATTTCAGATTTTACTGTTGTAGGAGGTAATGGTGTTAGTCGTCAACTCAGCCCTTCTTGATTTGTCTTGATTTGATTTTATTATGGAAAAACAAAGTTTCAAACCAAAAGAAAACTTTTAGTCTACTTCATAAGTTTAAAATTGTGGTAATTCTTGCTATTGCTATTAAAAATATGGGTGAGGGCTAATTGTACTCATAATGTCGCCTAGAAAAATGTGCAAATTGTCAACCCCGGACAGATTACAAAATTTATTACCAAATTAAGATTAAAAAAAAAACTAAACTGCTGGCCATTTGCTTTCGAGCAAGGAAAATTTCGCCTAAATTTAAAACTACATATTTTCTTAACCAGAGATGATATCGACCTACGGTTTTTAATGATTCATAGATTTATCCCTTAAAAAAAACTTTCCATGTCGGATTTTTTTAAACTTTCAAAAACTTTTATATACAAGGTGTCAAAGAAGACGGTGATTTTTTCTCCAACTTCAATAGCATGTAACTTTCACAATAATTTATTAAAATTTTGTCACTGTACGTCAATTGAATCACTGGTCTATAGCAAAGAAAGCAGTCTGTCAAATGTCAGTAAATAAATTGTACTCAAACGATGTCTGTGATGGGTAGTGGCGTACTTATAATCACTTATGCTATGGTTTATGAGTATCTCACAATTTTTCTCGATTTTTGTATTGGAAAGATTAAGCAAGTTTTTTCCTTATTTTTTATTTTTTAACATTACACTGTATCTAAATGTATATTTTTAAGTGTGTCTAAAAATTTTTTTGAGAAATAATTTTTTAATTTAATTTTTGGAAAAATTTTATTTATATATTTCTACTTAATACAACACTATTCCTAAAATTAAACTTGTTTTGAAAACCCTTAAAATTAAATATCACTAGTTTGATGTGTTTGATTTTACGAGCGAGTACTTTCCAACACAAAACAATCGTAAAAAATTGTGAGATACTCATAAACCGTATAGACATATGTGATTATAAATACGCCACCGCACATTACAACATTTAGGTACATTTTTTTTACTGAACATAAACAAGCTTCTCGTAAGGTATAATAATCACTTACAAAGTTTGCACGATACAACGCACAGTGTGGTCTAACTACCAAAAAGTTGAAAAAAGCAAGGTTTTACAAAAAAATCGGTATCTCTTAAAATATAGCAGATATCAAAAATTTAACAGACCGCTTTCTTTGCTATGGACCAGTGATTCAATTGATGTATAATGACAAAATATTAAAAAATGATTAAGAAAGTTACATGCTATTGAAATTTGAGCAGACAGTTTTAAAAAATCCAACATTGGAAATTTTTTCTTAAGGGACAAATCTATCCACCACTGTCAAAATCAGGATAACATAATGTTTGGTGTGGCTTTGAATTCAGCCAGTTATTTCTTATACACTTAAGCAAATGTACAGAATCAAATAAATAAAAAAGAGGACGTGTTTCTGTAGGGTGGGGATAAACAATACTTAAATTTTTCTTGTCAGAAAAATGGCTCATAGCTTTACTGTTTACAGCATTATTGTCACTAATAACGCAAAATACCTTGTAGCCAATTTCCTCTAACTTAGTTATAGCTGCCTAAATTAATGAAAAAACGAGAAGGTGGTCAATTTTGGAGGTAGGACTAATGTGTACTTCTTTTACGCTAGACATAATGCTGAATATCATAAATACAAACGCAGAATTTGCTAAACAAGCATTATTATAAGCAGTCCCAACAATATTTCCTGCTTTATAATCAAGAAATGTTTTAATGTTGATTTCGTCCATTAATAATATTACATATTTTTTATGGCCCGACAATATCTTAAAAAGGTTTATCGCGTAGCCAAATGACATATTTTTCTTCCAATGTAGGGTCACTCAACAAAGAACCGCAAACAGATTTTACTATACCTGGATGAGGTAATATAAGTACACCAAAATGTCTCAAGTATTTGTAAGCATGCGGACTTATTGTTTGAAGGATGGACGCTAAAATCATAGTATTATTTGTATAACGATATCTTGCTTTGCTTAATGTATGTAATTTTAGTTGTACAGATATAAAAGCTAAAGCAAAATTATTTTGAAAACCGTCTTTCCTCTCATCTGACATATTTAACACTAAAGAATCTAATAAGTTCGAAATGTGGTTTGAAATACTTTTACTTTGATCGCGTTTTTCAGGCTCAATTTTTTGCGACTTTTTGTCAATATTAAATAATAAATCTTTCAGTTCATTTATATTATTAAAAATAAAAGGTGTTTTTAAATCAGGTTTAATATCATTTTCGAGTACTTGTATTTTGCAGCCATACAAAAATCTGTCTAATTTAAATCAGAATTTATTATTACAGAATATGTTATAATAGGCCCAAAATATATTTTAATTTAAACAATGTAACTTTTTGCAGATCACTGATTTTAAACCAGTATTCGGGTAGCTGTTAAAAGCAACAAGAAACTCTTCAAAATTGCTCTACAAAAATGTTTTTTTATAAGTTTCAAACTCAGTCTGGCTAATTTTAATCGCTTTTGCACAATTTTGATTTTCCAATTTCGGCAATTTTTCATCACTTGGGCGCAAATTTACAGTTTTAGATAAATAAGAAGGGCAGTTAGGGAATATCGTAGGCACGTCATCTCGTTTTAGTCTGGGAATTTTTAAACTTAAGTTATAGTTTCGCCGGTTTTTGAATCCGTTGCTGTAGAACAATTTATTATATATTCTTTGGCAAAATGTAACTCACTTCGGCTTCGTCCGTCGGAAAACGAAATGCGTGTACCTTCGGTTCATTTTTGTAATTTCCACGAGCACGAGTACGGCATTGTAAGTATATCCGTAACACCGGTAGAATTCACTACAACACAAGAATCTCACAGTTATCACACAAATTATTAAATAAAACATAAATACAAAGGGATCAAATTAACCCCCTTCAACGCCGTAAACTGAACTAGAGCAAATGGCGCCTCTCGGTGTTGTCGATCGCGTACAGGTGTTTACCTCCCTATGTCTACGTCACGCGACTGAGACGGGAGTACACCGTGTCCTTTTCTTCTCTCGACGTTAACGGCTGGCGTGTTGCCGACATTAATAGTATAGCTGGATAAAGGCGTGAACATGCCCCTCCTTGACAGAGTATACTTTCAATTACCTAATGGTAAAGGACATATCTTGGAAAAACTTCGCTTTATAATGCCCTGGGCGGACTTGATGGAAACTACTCTATTGACTGAGTCTGAACGCGGATGGGTAGAAATAATACGGCCTAGTCTCTAATTAGTGGGAAGATTGTGGTCTTCTTTAATCAGAACTAGCGTTTCTTTGGTTAACTGATTTTGGCTCGCCGTTCATTTGTGCCGTTGTAGATCGCACAGATACTCCCGTTTCCAGCGTCACCAGAAGTGTTGACAGATTTGCTGCATTAACTGGAATCTCAGTTGGTTGGACTTGATACTTTCTAAGTGCTGGTCCGGCATGGCGACAAGTGGTCTTCCCATGAGAAAGTTAGCCGGGGTTAGGGGAAGCAGGTCGTTCGGATCGGAGGATAATGCACAGAGGGATCTTGAGTTCAAGATACATTCAATTTGGCAGACAGTTGCAAATTCTTCAAAAGTAAGCCGCGCATCTGCTAGTATTCGCCTGAGATGGTGCTTGACGCTTTTCACGCCGGCCTTCCAGAAACCCCCGAAATGAGGCGGAATAAACGACCATTCAATACTTTTGTTAAATCGTCCCTGTTTTGTTGTAAAAATTCGCCTAACTCTCGCTTGGCTCCTACGAACGTGGTCCCGTTATCGAAAAATATTTTTGTCGGCTTGCCGCGTCTCGATACGAAGCGTCGCGTCGTAATGCTTGAATAAATGATTTTGTGGACAAACTAGACATTAATTCGAGACCTAGTGCCTTCGCTGAAAAACAGACGAAAATTCCTACTTCTCATAGGTAACGACTGTTTCGCACTAAAAATGGACCAGCGTAGTCTACTCCGGTGACATGAAACGGACTTGCAGGTACGACACGCTCACGAGGTAGATTTACCATAATAGGCTTAACAATAGAGGGATCATACCTAAAACACCGTACACACCTTTTAGAAACGGATCATGCTACCCAGAATTCGCCAAGTTTCTTCCCGAACGGCCGCTAATAATAGTAATGGTCCTGAATGAAGTAGATTTCGGTGCACGTGTTCAAAAACAAGTGTAGTGAGTTGATGATTAGAGTGTAGAATCACAAGGTGTTTTGTGCCGGCTGGTAGATCGGATTGTTCTAAACGACCGCCTACACGAATAATGCCGTCGCTATCCAAAAAAGGGTCCAAACTGCGTAATCGGCTATTTTACATTAAAACCCTGCCCTTAGAAAGTTGCAAGTGATCTTCTGGAAAGCTTTTCCCTTGTGCTGCTTTTATAAGACAATTTATTGCGCTGTGCATTTCCTTTAAAGGAATAGGGCCAGTATTTCTTTCAATTAAACCCTAAGAACAAGAACCTTTAAATGTTAAAATTATGGGGGTAACTCTCTTCAAGCGCTGAAGAGACGAAAAACGATCAAACGGAAAATCGTTACTCGTGCTAACCAAAAATGAAAATATTGTAACAGGTTTTAATTCTGGTATATCTTCTACATGAGGTGTCGACGAAGGCCACTCAGTAGGGCTCTTCACTAGCCATGACGGGTCATGTCACCACTTAATTGTTTTGAGCAACTGGCTAGGCAACAACCAGCGGGAAGCAAAATCCGCCGGGTTATCCTGACTCTGAATATATCGCCACTCACAATTTTCAGTTAGCGTTTGGATTTCCGCGACTCTATTGTTTTCGAATATTTTCAGAAGGTTCGGGCTAGATTTCAACCATGCTAGTGTGATCGATGAGTCGGACCAAAAAATACATCTTTTGAAGTTTAATTTTATAGATTGAACAACCTTATGTGCTAGCCAATGCAGCACATAACTCTAGCTATAGCTAGGTACACTTAGCGATTTGAGAGGCTCGGCCTTAGTTTTAGCGAGTAGGAGCCTTGCACGGTTACATTGTTTTCTGCATCGATAGAGCGAAGATAAAGACAAGACCCATTAGCCTTTTCTGATGCGTCTGCAAATCCGTGAAGCTCAATATCCACAGGATTTTCGCAAAGAAGTCGGCGCGAAATCTCTAACTTGTATAGATTTGGCAGATCCTGGCGGAAACGATTTAATTCCACTACCTGGGACAGCGGCAATGGGTCGTCCCAAGACAGTTTTTCCGACCACAAGCACTGCATAAAAATTTTGGCTAATATGGTGGAAGGGCTTAAAAGTCCTAGCGGGTCGAATATTCTAGCGGTTAGAGAGAGTACGCTTCTCTTTATACTTTTTTGTTCGGTCGCACCCTTTTCGACATTGTAAACCAGGACCACGTTAGTCCCAGAGTTTTGGCCTTTTCCTGAGGTACACTAAACATTTCGCTGGATTCAGAACATTTTAATATCAGGCTCGTAGGAGTACCATTTTAGGAGTTTGAAGCGCTCCCGTTTTAATACCTCGGAAACTTCAAGACAAATGTATTGCGCATGCTGAATAGAATCCGCCCAGACAAACCGTCGACGTAAAAATCATGACGAATAATTACCGCTATTTGCGGACTTGCGTCTTCGCAGTCTTTGGCTAACTCGAATAAGCAGCGGATTGTCAAAAAAACTAGCCCTAGCATGTCCGTACATGACAGTATTTAGAGAATAAACTTTTAGCTCGTCGGTCGGATTGCAAGTTTCTCTGTTTTGGTTCGATAACTGGCCGACACATCTTTACCACGTAAGCCGAAATTACGAACGCGTGCTTACGGAACCTTATAAGAAAGGAAAATAAATCGTCCTGTAGGACCGGACCTACAAACTGGATGTTATTTAACGATAGTCCGTTGCTTGTTACGGCAGACGCGTCAAAGACTACGCGCAATTTTGTAGTCGAACTAGATTCGCGAAAAACGCCGTAATGAGGCATAAAATATTCTATATACGAATTGTTTCTTTCTATCAAGGTCATGTGCTTTAGCGTTTCATATTCTTGCATGAATCTCGCGTAATAGTCTCGCCAATTCTTGTTTTTATTTAACCTTTTTTCGGTGGAATAAAATCTTCTTTCCGCTTGCTCTCTCGATTTACCATGTCATGTAGCATGTCAGGCGCTTGCTTTGAAGGTAGGGTGACAATGAAACATCCCTCAGAATTTCTACGAGTGGTGTGAGCAAAAATGTTTTCACAACTTATATCATCCTTTGATTGAGCCTTAGAAGCACTAATCTCCTCTATCTTCCAAAATGTTGTCAAAGCCTTTTGAAGATCGGAATTGCCGCTTAAATTGCATGAGTAAATATTAGAACTGGAGAGGGACGAGCTGCCTACCATGCCTGTCAAAACCCAACCAAGCTGATTTTTATCTAACAGAGTCCAAAATAGGTCAGTCCCTCTGAGAAGATCAATAGAACCCGATTAAAAAAAAACTCAGGAAGATAATAATTGGGCGGGATATTTAATCCCAAGCTATTACTGGCAGCCGAAATACTAGTTACCTTGGGAAGGCTAAAACAAGTCAAACTAGCTTTGAACTTGTTATATGTTGAACACATTTCAACCTGACACTTGCTTCTAATATGGGACGAAATAGTTGCAATCACCAACACTGAAAGATTGACTTCATCCTTTTTTAGACCAAGGCGCTTCTACATTTCCTCTGAAATGAAAGAAGACTACGAACCACAATCTAACAGTGCGCGAGCGAAATGAATATTTCCTTGCCTATCATAATTCTAGTTGTTCATAAAAAAATCCCTCGTTGGGAAGCACTTGTTTACTTAAAATGGTTTTTATTTGATCATTCCCCCCGGAGCCCGTGTTATCGTGGCCGACGTTTTCATCGATATGCAATAATGAATTATGCCATGCTCTGCATATTTTACAGCGACCCGCATTACATTTTAAGACAAATCATACATAGCTTTTTATTTTTAACAAACGCTGTCCTTTCTGCGATGGATAAACTAGCAAACTTGTCACAAGAATAAATTGAATGATTTTCCTGACAAAAATAGCATGAATATTTGCCTACTACCAGAAATCTTGAATCACGGAGAAGTGCCTGATTATTCCTCTCGGACTTACCCGGTCCGACGCGATTTAGGCTGTCCTTGTATTCGATTGTTTCTAGCACGTCGGCCCGATTCTCAAGGAACCCATTAAATTGATCTAGAGTTGGCGTAACCGTACTTGTTGAAAATATTTCCCATTCCATTATTTTTTTTATCTAGGTTAGAAGTTAACGTAAATATTAAAATAGTGTCCCAGTTGGTCGTGTGTTGCCCCAATTGTTTTATGGAATTTAAATGCTTAGATAAATCATCCACCAATGCTCGTATTTTGGCGGATGATTCCCTTTGAATATTTTTCAAGAAAAAAATTGCTTTTAGATGATTATGTATTAGCAGCTTATGATTATTGTATCTTTCTACAAGTGCATTCGATGCCACCGTACAGCCGCTTTGTGAAAACTCTAGATTTTATATCTTCGGCCGCTCTACCTTCCAACGAAGCTCTTAAATAGTGAAACTTTTGAATCCCGGAAAGTTCAGGATTTTTGTTAATGAGGGACTCGAACGTGTCTCTCGGAGGAGCCAGCGAAAGTCGGCAAAGGTATATCCGGTAATTTTACTGACACTTTTTCGGAATGCGAATCTCTAACAGGAATGGAATTGCGACTGCTTCCACTAGCGTTTGAGCGAAGAGAGGACCGTTGTTCGTCAAACTCTTTTGGAAGCAGGTTTTTGGCAATAGCCGTATGCTGAAAAAACGTATCTTGAAAGCTTGTGCGCACATTAAACTCATCTTCCTATTTGGCTTGCTCAACGGTATTCTCAATCTGACTCTTAACTTCATTAAATTGTATGTATATATCTTCGATTTTTGATAATCTTTGTTCTAAATTTAAAGTTTGAATCTCGTTTAAACTTTCGCGGGCATATTTACATTTACAGACAAATTTAGTAAAGGAGGTTAATGAGTTTTTCAAGCTAGCGCGCTCCCTTAGCAAATTGTCAGTCATCTTGCTATTGCTACTAGAAGTAGACAGAACTTGCTAAAATGGCTACTTAAGCAGATATACTAGAATAAACTTTAAAATATTGAATAAAATTGTAACGTGCGGCTTTCCTTCAACATCAAGTTGAAACTTAAAGTAAGAGTTCTCCTTGACTAAATGGCGGACCTGCCCAAAATGGAAGCGAATTGCACGAGCAGAAGGTTGTTCCTTTAGTCGTGTAAGAATATATATTATGGAGTATTCTTGACAAACCGGTGCCGTTCATTTTATTAGTTACTAGCACTCGCTGTAATGACCTCTACCGACCGGTGAATGCAGTGCTGGAAGCGAGTTGCAGTTGCCTTCCAAACGGAAATTCAATATTAGGACCGCCGGGGTTGTCTTTGGAGTAGTTTTCTGTAGCGGTTTGTGGTACCAACTCCTGAACGTGCGTGCCGCTTAGGTACTTTCTTTCTTTTGGTATGACAGCTCGTGGCCACGTGACGGGTGACTATACTCTTATTGGCCAGGCGTCATTGTAGTGGGAATATTGGAAGGAAGCACCTGCTTCCGGAGAGTTTTTGAAGGAAATGACTCTACGTTGGCTTGCTGGTTAAGGCAGTGGTCGTGTCAGATTTTTTTTTGCTATACCTCATGGGATTGATCTAAGCGACCAATTTATAGAGTCTCGGGCCTTATTTTGGTTACGTTAGTTAGTTAGTTTCGTTCGTCAGTGCCTGGAAACTCGCCCATAGCCGGGATTTGATGCTGCCTTAAGTAGAAGCCTTTGTCCGTCTATGATCTACCTGTGCGTTCCAACGAGCTAGTCGTATAGCAACCCTTCACAGGGTTCCACCGTACGGATACACTTTTACCGTAGGGGTACATTAACCGACAGAGTTAAGTGTACAAGAGCGTAAAGCACAGTCATTC
>MU185896.1:24821-35441 GCA_016904865.1 Pissodes strobi | reverse complement strand
TTCTACCTCTGCGCCCTCCCATTTTATAGAGCCACGAGCCGCCACTGCTTTTTTTACTGATATTACGGATCATCCGCACCAAAAATAGTAACTAACACTTCGTAGAGGTTCTGGGCAATCACTTCACCAAAGGTTTTTGTAAAATATCAACGAAAACCCGGTAAAAATGCAATTTAATTAGGACACACCGAAGACAAGCGACCGACTTCCATTAAAACTGCATACTAACTTGCCAGCTGTCACTTGACTAACATATCTCCTAGCAGCGTTCCCGGTCTTTGTACTTCGCGGCTAGGGGTAAAGGTGACTGTGGTGAAGCCAAAACTAAAGGACAGATGTATATGAACTAGGCATAAGTCGGTCTACTCGGGAAACCGGTTCGAACTGCGCATGTCATGAATTTCTGCCAATAAGGTATTAGAAGGCAATTTCTACGTTTTGAATGCACGTGGAAACATATTCCACTTTTGATTATCGTCAAAACGAAAATTTACGGTTAAATTGTATTTGGTTAGCTACATTTTCCATTACTTTTATTAGCAATAATATTCCTTTTTTAGGAAAACTGAAATTACGAACTTAAAACCTACATAATAAAAGTAGTTTAAATTACTTGGAAATTTCCGGTAATAAAATTATTGTATACCTATACAGTAAATATTACCGCACGAAATTAAAACAATTGACAATCTAGTTTAAAGCAAGTAAAAAAGACCGTGCATTATTTTTTGAAAACATCCTACAACATTTCAAATAAGTTTCCTCAAAAAAACAGGATTTTACATAATTACCGATGTAGTATCTACTACTCCATCAGTTCTAACCCTATCGCATATATAGCAATGCTTCTTTCCACGCATTTTTGAGGACATAATATATGCTCTATAATCGATAATATAACGCCACGAGAATAGGAAGCAATATTCTTCTGATAACTCCAAAATAACAAACTTAAACTTGTAACAAAATACAAACAAAGCAATCACAATTCGATATTGAACATGGCCGGTTTTATTTTATTTCCGCAACGGCGACGACGTCAGCGTAGACGATGCTTGCGCTGTAGCCAATAAACGTGTTTATATCCGATTTTGCGCATATCTACCGGTTTCCTAACGAGACAGACTTATGCGAAATACATACGGCGAAAATATATCCATCTCTCTGTGTCGGTTACACGTCCAGCTCATTGCATAAAGGGGCAATGCGCGATATATTCTTGTTACATATATGGGGAGAACCCTTCAAAGGCGTTGCGTCATTTGTGTTAGCTAAAGCTGCTGCTCATTTGCAGGTCTGGACACTTCTTAAATAATGAATAACAGTTATGGGCGAGGGGACGAGCATGCTGAATATAAATTAAATGAAAAATAGTTGTGAAACATTGGTTTATTTCTTTCCTTGCACATCTTTTCATTAATTTTTTAGGTATTTTGAACCAAGGCAGATGTTACATTTTAGCTAAAAAAGTACTCAATTTATCTTCATTTTAATATAAGTTTAAAGTGCGAGCTTTTAATGACAATTATTTTAATTACCCTTGTATTGCTCTGATTTATTGCCCTTTTATCTCTACATAGAGTATGCTCAAAATCTTTAACTCTACCGTTTCCAAGGCAAAATGAATCTATTTCTGTTTAAAATTTAATAATTGTCAACTTCGTGGCCTTTTTGCTTCCGTTCCTGAAGTTTGTTGCACACCACTACTCTCCCCCCACTCTCTCATTCCTCTTTACAGTTAAAAAATATTTTCTGACACTGACTAGTATATGCTTGGACATTGGCCGATCGTGTGTATAGAAAACACAGCACGAACTTCGTCCAACGTTGGCGCTGGCCGACGTTCGCCTCGGAGGCGGTATTTCTAGTACACATCAAAGGGATCATATTTCGACTGGCATATATTGGCCCTTGCTTTAAATCTCTATCCACACGATGCGTGAACATTTGCATTGTTTTTGTCGTGTGAAAAGTAGTGGTTTATTTTAATTGCTCTGTTCGACGGAAATTATGGTAAATACCATTAATCATAGTGTGTCTTTTTTAATGTTTTTAAATACGTGTTTCATAAAGTTAAAAGCAAATTTTTATTTCAGTTTAATTTGCAAAATGTCTGAAAAATGGACAAATGAAGCTAGGTATATTAGAATTTTAAAGAATATATGAAAAATATCCTGTGATTTGGGATTCACCAAATATGAATCATAAAAATAGAAATATTGTTAATGATGCGTGGAATGGAATTCAAAGGGAATTTAGTCTCAAATGTACGGTGGACATTTTGAAAAATGATAAAAAAAAGCGTGTGCACTATGTGCGCACTTCTGAAGTGAAACTTCTTAAACTTAAACGCCCTAGCCTTATACATATCGTAACGGATTTGGTTAAAAAGTAGTTTTTTTTTTAAATATACCACTCATAACAAACTAGAGTCTAGCGAAAAAAAAATATTCTTCATAAAAGTTTCGCTTATGTCTTGACAAGGTAATAGAGCAAATCCCATACTTTTTGCTTGTAAACAAACAAAGATATCACAATAAAATATCGTGACCGTTTTTCGTTTCGCTACCACGGCCTACCAGCGCGGCCTCTCTTCGTGTCGCGGCCACCGCGGCCTTTCGTCCTGTCGTGACCTTCAAATTTTACTCCCGGCGCGCGTTAATAAGTTTCACTCCAAAAAGGAGTCATTAATAATGAAGCCGAAATGACGACTTTCAGTTTCATCGCGATCCATTTTGTTCAATGTTGGGAGTAGTTCGCTATTTTTCATACATTGCCAACATTCGCCAACGCTGGCACGTCGTGTGAATGCTTTCAATTTGCGAATAATGACGAATATGCGCATGTTGGCTTCAACGTTGGCCCCAGCGTTGATCGAAACCCGCACATCGTCTGTAGGCCGCTTCAGTTAATGTTAAACAGAAAATTAATAATGTACTTGCATGTCAAGACATACTAAGTTGTACTAATTCTGAACTAGTAAATGATATCATGTACTGTGAACCAGTTACCCTTCAAAAGGTATTATCTGGAATAAATAATTTAAAAAACACTTCATCTTGTGGGCCTGATAATGTGTTGGTGCGAGTTTTAAAATCAGTTGGCAAATCAATAGCTAAACCGCTATCTTCACTAATTAATATGTCCTTTCTTTCTGGTGAGTTTCCGGACGTTTTAAAAATAGGTAAAGTCACAGCCATTTTTAAAAATGGTAATGTTGAAAATTGTGATAATTATCGCCCAATATGTGTTCTTAGTTGCTTCTCAAAAATTCTAGAAAAACTAATGTATAGTAGAATTTATAGTTTTTTGAATGTTAATAATATCTTGTCCAATAGCCAACATGGTGTTAGGTCTCGAAGGTCAACGGAAACCGCCGCAGTTAAATTTGTAAATTTTCTTTCCAAAAAGATGGATGAGGGATGGCCGGCTGCTGGAATTTTCTTTGATCTTTCAAAGGCCTTTGACTCTATAAAGATTGAATTTGTTAAAATTAAGTTTTTTCACTTAAGTATATGAGATGTGGTGTTGGACTGGATCGTTTCGTTTCTTTCTGACAGAAAAATGTTTACATGTGTTAATGGCAGTAACTCAGAAAACTACGGGATTGATCTTGGGGTTCCCCAGGGTTTGATATTGGGCCCTTTAATTTTTATACTTTTTATTAATGATTTGACGCGGTTCATCTCTAAAGGGTTGTTTATCAATTACGCAGACGATACATCCATTGCACTGTCTGAATTGTCGTTTGGGGAGCTTCAAGAATCGATCAGCATAGTATGTAAAGAATTTGAAAACTGGTGTGTAAAAAATAGATTAATTTTAAATTTAGATAAGACTTATAGTGTGGTTTTTAGTAGGCAACAAATTCCCAATGACGTTATAATTAATGGCTCTGCGGGGGTTAGGTTTTTGGGGCTCTTACTGGACCAAAGTATGTCCTGGAGTAGCCACATGGACTTGGTCTGTGCAAAGCTAAATAGGGCTTATTTTGCTATATTATAGCTGCGATACGATCTTGATAGGGATGCACTTTCACTTTTGCAAGTTTATTATGCCCAGGTATACTCCGCCGTATCCTATCATAGGGAGGAGCTGTTAATACAAACCGGGTTTTTTTAATTCAAAAGCGGATTATACGACTTATGTTTAACATTAAAAAAAGAAGTTCCTGTAGAACTATTTTTAAAGAAAATGGGATACTGACATTTTATAACATATACATTTTAAAATGTTTCTATGTTAGGGATAATTTACATTTATTTACTAATAACTCATCAAATCATAATTATTATACCAGAAATGGGGAAAACTTATTGTTGCCTCAACACAGGACAGCAGCTTATCAGCGATCGGCGTATTATAATTGTGTAAATGTTTACAACCACATACCTAGTGAGATAAGGGCTTCAGGCTGTTTGGGAAAATTTATTTTTTTTTGTAAAAAACTATTTGCGTTCTCACTGTTTATAATTTGACTGAGTTTTTTAACGACACCTAATTTGAATAATGTGCCCTGCTGTTATAGTGTTAATGCATCTTGATGCTACGTTATTTCAGCTTTTATTTATTTATTTCAGTATTTTTTCTTTTATGTAGTGACTTGTCGAAATATCAATGTAATAATTGGTCATGTGGATTAATAAAGATTATTGTATTGTATTGTATAAAACCAGCTAGCATCTATGCGCAGCTGACTTGCATCAACTCTACTTCTACCACAGTATCGGTCCAAAGAAAGCAACACCCTATATATCAGAATGTCAAAATCACTCCTTCAGGCTATATTATTTATTTCGATGTTCTCAAGGAAAATCCATATGATGCAAAATCCGGCCCTGTTCTCAAAATCTCCTCCGGCCGAAACTCCGCAAGATGGAAACAAGAAATGTAAACTGATAATGGTGTTTTGAGAACCGTTAGATAGGGAAATTGCAAAATCCAATTCGGAAGCGGGTCTCAGTTCCATCTGCAGAAAAGCACATCTGTAATTAGGAAGAACCGTGATGCACTCATGAGAAAATTTTAGTCAACTTCCAACCGCAATAAAAATTGAAACACGACTTTTGTTTTAGCTGCATCCTAAGAGAGGGGAGATAAATAATTAAATACACCTTCACTTCATGAAAAATCCAGTCCAACCCGAAACCGACACAATGTTTCCCGAAAGCATCGAACAGTTAGAGATGTATATCGCGAGATTAACAAATCCTGATCTAGCCCTTCGTTTATTGATAATTAGTTTATTAGCATTAGACGAGACTATGATAACGCACGAGCGTTTAGGCAGATCTGCTCCCGTGGAGTCAGAAAACGCGTTATTTTCCGCAATGAACTTATACAACTTACACATATTGCATTCGGAATTCTTGCGACGAAATGCGGCCTTTCAAACTTTCCCGTGGGCGTGTCCTTATTGTACCAAGTTGAAAATTATTTCGTGGAAAATGGCGCGATATAACTCTGTACACCTACCGGTGGTTCCCGCGTCGGGTTTGTAACCCGCGAACGCACCTAGCCCTCAACCGCTACAAGACGCTCCAGCAGTTGCACCAGTATCTCCATTATCACCTATGAGACCTGCACCGTTGCCAACGTTATATCTCCACGTTCCGACCGGTGTTAGAGCCCCCTGACAAGCTAGCCGATCTAGACGATCCGTGGAACCATGATAGCTACGTACTGCTGCCATCAGACCCTTCATCCCAGTAGAGCAACCCTTGAGGCCCTCACTGCCGACTCTGCCTCGACCGAGGCAGGTCCTGAACCAGAACCTGTCACTCAGCAACGAGACTCATCTCCGAGACCAATAATTGGTCCCTATCGAGTGCATCCCCACTGATACAGCTTCCGAGTCTACGCCGCAAGCCCCCAACCAAGAAGGTAAAAACCGAGGATCTCATCCCCAATTCAGATTCTCCAAGTGAGTGAAATGTAAGTGTGATATTATCAAAGACCTCCAATTTTTATTTTAGTTATTATGTTCTTGTATCTAATTAATAAGTAAGTAAGTACACTTTTAATGGACTTAAGTTAAGTTAAATAAGTGTATAAGAAGAACTCATAGACATTTCTTACCGCATTTCGGGCAAAGTAACATGCCAACATCAACCAGTAAGCGTCTATAATCATAAAGTATTAGTATTTCAATTATGTCTTGGAAAAAATATATATACATATTAGCAATTTAAATTATTTTTAAGATTAGAAAAAAAGCAAGTTACCTCAGGTACAGAGCTATTCGCCCGATGCATTCCATAAGTAACAAAGTAACTCAAAACGGGTATAGGAATTAAAAAAAGAAATAAGTTTTTTCTTGCTATTTGTTCTGGACGAATTATATCTAGCTTAGCAGTTGAAAATTTTAAACTATAGTATATTAGAATGCTAACCGTTGTAACTATTTTAGACCATATATGATTACTATTATCTTTTAGGGAAATTATTTCGCTTATCTTATATTCTACCTATGGTGGTAATCCATATATCCAGTTAATGATAGGAAATTAACTAACCTAACTAATTTACTTAAGAAAGAATATAATCGATTAGGTAGATGGTAATTAACAACATAACTGCGTAATTATCGGCACAAATAAAGCATAGCTAATAGGAGTTATTATATTTTCTATTCGATGATTAACCTTATTTTATTATAAGCGACTTGGTTAATCGAAATTACGTGTAAATTACGTTAAATATTTTTGAGTATGGCTCTATTGTTTTGTTAGCTCGATATAATCAGTACTTTATAATTGAGTTGGTATTACCTACTCTTGAAATATAACTGGTATTTGAACTTTTTTATTAGGGGAAGCCAGCCCGCGTCATCGTCGTCAAATAAACGAACTTATAGAAACTAATTCCTACCCATTCTTAAGTATTCTTGATATGTAGATACAAGTACTGGCTATATTTTAAGATAGCCAATCCCATCATCCCATAGATGGCTAGTTTAAGACTTCCGTAATGTAATTAGGTAATTGGGAGATAGGCCCAAGATATATCTAATCAAAATGAAACACATATCTTCGCTTGTATTATATTTGGACTCACATTCCAACAATGGAAGAAAGCATAATGTAATTAAATGTTAAGGAAGACAAAAACAAACCCGATTTCTCTGTGTTTGTTTTTTTAAATAGGGAAAAGGAATGTAATGCAGCGAATTTCCTGGTAGTTTAGATAATTCAATTACGCTTTTCTGAGCCTATTTTGCTAAAATTCAATTTTCAATCTATCAAAGCAGGAAATCCCCGTCCTCAGAGTCAAGTAGACTACGAAAGGGTATTTGCCGCCTATCCTTCTAGCTAATAGCGTGTTAACCCTACCGAATATACGAAACTCCTTTCATTGGCTCTAGCGTTTCGCGGACCTACCTTTCAATCGTGGGCGTTACGTCCGCGACTCGGGTAGCCACACACGGGCCACCCCTTTCAAGATGGCCACCGTCTCCGATAAGTAACAGAAAAAAGGATCCCTGCATTTCCTCAGGCCCAGACAGAGGCAATGACCGGGGACCATCATGGATCTCGACTAGCTCCTCCTTTTAGACCTCCTGTTTCTTCTCGTTTTGAAGGGAGCTATTGTAAAGAAAGAAAGAAAGAAAGAAAGAAGCATATACTTGACATCGATACATAATACATGTTTGATGCATGTCAAAATTTGGCCTTTAAAAATTATTGATAACGTAAAGAGGCAAACAACGCCTACTATAAAATTAAAAGATCTTAGCAAGTAAAATAGTACACATTAAAAACATTAAAATATTAAAAAGAAAAATACAATTCATAAACAGATACAAATACACACTACATCAAATTAAATAAGGGGTGGCGCCTCCATATATTCATCAACCGAATAAAAACAATTGTGAAGCAAATACATCTTTATTTTACACTTAAAAGCAGACTGTGACATCGACCTGACATTGTTGCCGAGTTTATTATATATTTTTAAGTCCAATGAATTTCGAGATGAAATTGTAAGGCGATGTCTATTTAATAGCAGAGTGTTTCCTGATCGGGTATTGTAGGTATGATTATGCGAAAGCGTAGAGATATTGCTGGAAGTGCGATGAATTTAAAGTAGTACTTGATAGAGGTAAATGCATGGTAGTGACATGATACGATGTTTCGTAAAAAGAGGTTTACAAGATACCCTGGGGCCAACTCCCTCCATGGTCCTTATGACCCTTTTTTGAACTCTAAATGCTTTCATAGCTTGTGGTGATCCACCCTATATAACTGCACCATAACTCAGTACAGAGTTTTTTTTTTAATTATCTTATGAGAAAAATTTGTTTACTTAACCGATTACATAGATCATCGATATGGCATTTCCACTTTAGTTCCTCGTCAAACCTCCAACAGTGTAGAGGGACTAACGTTATAAAAGCGGAAACTCCAACCAAAACCAGAGAGTTCAACACCACAGAGTGGGTTCACAGTTCAGTTCAGTCCCCAGAAAGTTAGTTCTTCGACAGTAAAAGTCCTACATAGTTAGCTAGTTCTCCAAGTTCTACATTTCTAATTTCTAAGTTTAAGTTAACCAGTTCTAAAGTTAAAGTGATATTCTTCGTTAATAAGAGCTAAAGAGCTCTAGACAAGTGTGTCATTAGAAAACCTATATTAAAAATTATGTACTACAGTCAACTTCTGATCTCGAAACTGCTAAAGTCTCTTGTTAAAGTTATTTTGAATCATTAGTCTCCTCTTAAACTCAAGTGCTAAAGTGTGAATTGATTCCATATCCTTAGTGAAAAGCCAGAATTAATTTAACTTCATTTTATTTCATATTTCATAAAACTTGCAAAGCAAGTCTTTCTGAAACGCATCGGAAGTACATGTCTCAGTAACGTACTCAGTCGCGAAACGCATAATAATTGACTATCAGTGATCCTGTAAATTACGATCAAACTACAGTTTGAGCAATAACTCGTACATTCGGAAGGGCCACTCGCTTGCAAATAATGTGTGTAGTAATCTTAGTGACCATATGTAATTAGACAGTGTCTTTAACTAACGCAATTAATTCAGTGACTGTTTAGACTAGGTGCATTTTAAAACCATAATAACATTTGACCGATATATTTTCTACCACCAGTATCTTTATACTAGTTCATTCAAGTTCACTCAATTCATTGAGACATTTCCACTTTCCACACCGTAACCTAAAAAATCTCGGGGGCTACGTTACCAAATCTTCCCACGTTTCTTTCTCTTTAAAAGTTATGTAAAGTTTTCATTATCACTTCTAGTTACCAATAGGTCACCAAAGATATCCTAACTTATGTTCCCATTAAAAAAACAGAACCAAAACTATGTAGTTGGGGGAGTAGTTAAGAAATTAGCTTGAAAACGTAAATGAAATGCTTTAGTTAATAAATTAGTTTAAATGAGGATTCCTGAAGCCCCTTTTGAGTGGCTGTATAACTACATTTAAAATATTGAGTTTTCTACTTGGATCTCTATTAAAAAAAATGTTTTCGATTTATTTCAGTGTTACATATTGTATAGGAAAGAGTTAATGTGGATGCTGCACTGTCAGTTTTATCATGTATTTACACAATCTCATGTAATGTACAGTTTAATTTTTTGGGGAAACCCGAAATGGAAACAATATTTCTTCTGCAGCATATTTAAAATGTAGCAACTTGAATTTATACTTGAGATAAAGATGTCATATGATGGTTAGCTTAGTTGCTATACATTGTAAAACTTCTCTTGCCACATTTCTTAAAATGTCTAATGTCTTAAAGTGTGTGATGTGTCAGTTTTCATTTCAAATGTGTTGATTTTTACGAGGTCTTTTATCATGTACTGTTGAGGTTTTGAGTATCTTTTAAATTAATAAGTCAATATTTTTTTATTGCATTTGTTAAAGTGATTTTGTTATGTTGACAATATTCTATGCCTCATTAGGGGCTTTTAATTGTAACCATTATGATTTGGTATAAATAAGATCTTATTTTTCTACATTCATTCTTATTTTAGTGGTAGGTACTTACTTAGGAATTTTTTGTTAATTATTAATTAAAAGTTGAATGTGAAATAACCATTGAAAAAGTTCGGACACTTGTATCTAGCTCTTCTAGCGGTGGCTTTTCTAGAATATATATATATATATATATATATATATAGAAGGAGAAGGGTAGTCTTGACCGACTAGTTAAACAACAAAAAAATTGAAAATTGGGAATCCTACTAAATTGTGCGTTCCATTTAAGATAACAAAATGACTTCGTGTACCGCAAAACTGGGAAATCTGGCAACAGTTCCGATATCACGGTTCAATTCTGCATGCCCGGAAACTCTCAGGTACCGAATTTTGTAAATGCAGCTTGAGCGATTTTGAAGATATTTAAGCGTTCCGGTACTTTCTACTTTTACTAAAAATGCATTGTTGTCACATCTCAGCAATAAGAAGAGATAAAATTTTAAAAATTTGGGGCCTTACTAATTTTGATACGCCCAATTTATTGCAATAAAAATAAGTGGGGCGTTCAATTTAAGATAACAAAATGACTCCGTGTGGCGCAAAACTGGGAAATTTGGCAACGGAAACCCCCAGGTACCGAATTTTGTAAATGTAGCTTTAACGATTTTGAAGATATTTAAG
>MU185896.1:0-24421 GCA_016904865.1 Pissodes strobi | reverse complement strand
GAGATTCTAAAAAATTAATAATATACAGGGTATTTCATTTAAAAAGATATAACTTTAACCTGTCACCCATTTCTGCAACACCTTGTATATATATAAATGTATTCTGCAAATAGCTTACATTATTCTGCACAACTTTTGTATTTAACATTTTTGTCTAATGCGAAAAACAAAAGAGTTAAGAGGGGGGGACATTATAAATTATCACCGTGTACATTTGAGACTAAATTCCCTTTGAATTCCATTCCACGCATCATTAACAATATTCCTATTTTTATGATTCATATTTGCTGAATCCCAAATCACAGGACATTTTTCATATATTCTTTAAAATTCTAATATAGCTTCATTTGTCGTTTTCAGACATTTGCAAATTAAACTCAAAATAAAAATTTGCTTTTAACTTTATGAAACATGTATTTAAAAACATTAAAAAAGACACACTATGATTAATGGTATTTACCATAATTTCCGTCGAACAGAGCAATTAAAATAACCCACTACTTTTCACACGACAAAAACAATGCAAATGTTCACGCATCGTGTGGATAGAGATTTAAACCAAGAGCCAATATATGCCAGTCGAAATATGATCCCTTTGATGTGTACTAGAAATACCGCCTCCGAGGCGAACGTCGGCCAGCGCCAACGTTGGACGAAGTTCGTGCTGTGTTTCCTATACACACGATCGGCCAATGTCCACAAATGCGGAAGTTGGCCTACGTTTGCCATGTCGTCTGTAGGCACCTTAAAAACTGCGCAGCAAAATTATTTGCGATTTCTGTGTTGTGTTGTTGATTTGTTTGCCTTTTGTTTCTTTTGGTAAACGTAATAGAAATCTCCAATACTACTGACAATAACAGGTAATAGGCTGCCTACGATGATTAGATAATAGATAGGTATTATTATAGAATCGGTGCAAGTAAATAAGATAATCATCTCTACAACTTAATAATAAGAAGAAAATAGATTGTAAGGATAATCCCACGGCGCCTTTCACGTTCATCCATCGTAGTTAAATGGTTTCGGCATAGTGGTCTGTATAAGGTCAATCCACTCGTACCTTAGCTGGGTCTGTAGATCAGCTACAACCGTTAAGGTTGGTTGTCATCCATGTTTCTTCTGAAATCTTGTGGTTGTAGGTAAGGAACTCACAACGAGCGGTACTAGAAAGATATACCCGCGCTAGTAAGGAGTTTGAACAATATAATATATTTTCTTAATTGCGTATAATAATCTTTTTGCAAGTTGTGTGCTATATCGTTTTATTTTCACTATACGTTCTAGTATCTAGGTAAAACAGGATACGGTCCTGGCATCGCATTTGTCGAAAGCACTGGGACGGTTGCCTGGCCATCTGGCGACTCCGAGATAATAGCAGGTAGCGCTTCCTTTTTTCTCACACTTTTGAGAGTTATGTAGTAAATATAGGGTGAGAGGTCCTATTAGAGTGGCAAATAAAGCAAAGGTGCCTCATTTGGCTTGATTCAGGAAAACGGCATGTACAACGGTTCCCATTAAAAATTTACATGTGCGAAATATAAAATATATTCCCAGAAATCCGGATGTCCACTCTCCTAAGCGTAAGAAATACCCATAGTTTTATCAGGAAAGTGTGGGCTAATTGTTCCATTTTTTTATTAAATAAGGATAAGGAGGAAAATCCTTGGGTTTCTACGGTTTTTCCGGTTATTCGCCTCATAATAATATTATCCACGGCGCGCGTTCTAGTCCAAATAGTATTGATTGTTGCGCGGCTTTAATCTCTTTTTCAGAATATATGCCTCCGTGACCCATGGCTTGAATTGGTTTCATTGGTACCGGAGTTTCGTACTCAGGTTCCAATTGCAAGGGTTTAACATTATATGTAGGTAAAGGGTCGAATGTAAATAATACATTACGGGTATGAGAGCGTTACATTCAGTCTCTTGCCCATTAATATGCGAGTTAAAGGAGACATAAAAATGCTTTGATTATCGTAGATCACTGGCAATAATATTTGGTGCGTCTTATCTGCACTATAACTGGTAAACATTTCATAATGTACATTATTTCGCCTGAGATATTTGCGGTGTAGCCCATTTTGTCTTTTAATAATGTTAGGGCTGCATTAGGATTCAATGTAGCTAGAATAAGTCGATTTTTTAGAATTTCTCGGTGCAATAAACATCTGTATACGGCATTTTCTTTCAGAGTTTAAGCCTTATTTTAGAGATTGTTCTACATAGAGAAGTTTCGTATTTATATACGCGATTAGATCGGTGTTCTGATAATTCTCTTGGCTATGCCAACGGTGTACGGGGACGGTTCGATAAGTAGTATTGAGCACAGTAAGTCTGGAATGTTCTGTTATACACATTAATTCGTTGCATATGACTTCGTGTTGCAATATTTGTTTTTCAGTTACCTTTCTTCTTTCCAATACTTGAACATCCATATTGGTAATTTGGTAGCCTGATTCTGGATCGGGACATTCAGCGATGTATCGGAGAGATATAGCTGAGATGTTAATTTTGGGATTTTGACAGTCATAGGCGATGATGCCTTCTGGTTCGGTCTTCATTCTTGGTCTCATGAAGATCACTGTAACAAGGAAAGTGGTGTTCAGCAGTGAGCAGGTGAGATTTGGGTAAGTGTAAGTGGTTCGTTATTCCTGTGACGCCTGATAATAGTCTGATTTCCGACTTATTCGTCCGCTACGAGTGACGAGAGAGTCGTTTAACCTAGTATTACCGGTAGAAGCGCTCGGCTCTGTAGTTCCTTTTTTTTGATTATCTTCTTGTTCTTCTGAAGCTGATATCTCTAATCGTTCAATAGAGGGTTCTGGTTGTTCTTTGTCGAGCTGTCGGTTTCTTTGGAAACTAGCTCGTCGAGATGTTCCATAGATGTTGCTAATTGTTCTTCGAAAGAATTTTCGTCTTCTCTTTCTGGCAGTTGTTCTTCAGAAGAGGAGTCCTCTTCTGGGTCTAGGATGGTTGGAGATGGCGGCGATATATAGTACTATAATATATTACTAAAATTTGTTTCCTTTTGATCGTTGTCACTAGTATTTTCAGGTAAGATCTCTTGGCGTTCTTTTGGGTGAATTTCGGGACATAGGCATATTTTTAATCGATTTCCATGCACTATATGACCTTTTCGTCCATTGATTTCCTTTATTCTATACGTAACAGGCCCTTTGACTTCAATTACTCGGAAAGGTCAGGTAAAAACGGGCTGAAGTTTTCGTGCTAACGGTGACTTTCCTGGTATAGCAGGGGTGTATAAGTATAATCCTAATTTAAATTGTTTTGGTTTGGCTTTGCGATTATAAAGATCACACTGTCTTTCAGCCGTGTGTTCTAAGTGGTCAGTCGCTTTTGCTAAGGCATATTGCATTCGTTATAACATTTTCGTGGCATAATTGTCGCCTAAATCATATCGATGTTCCTGAGACGGGCGATTAGATGCTGCGGTAGTTCCATGTCCCTACCTTATATTAAAAAAAAATGACTCTTTTGTAGAGTCGTGGACATGGTTCGTGTAGTCCATGACTGCAATTTTTTTCACTCCTTCTGTAACAGTTAGAGTCTCTCTTTCAATCGTATAATACCGGGTCTCAGCAGAGAGTAAAGTTTTACTATGGTAATATATAGGATATTCCTGATCATGGTATTTTTGACTTAAAATGGCAGATATTGCCGTTCCACTGGCATCCGTGGTTAGAATAAAAGGTCTTTTAAAATCTGGATATTTTAATATCGGCGGCGTTGCTAATGCCTTTTTCAACATTCCGAAAGCTTCTTGTTATTGATCTGTTAAATTTAAAAGCTGTATTTTTCTTCGTTAGATGAGTCAGAGGATGAGATATCTCTGAAAAACGAGGTAAGAACCGTCTATAAAATCCACAAAGACCTAAGAATGTTCTAATTTCCTTGATATTTCTCGGTTTTGGATAGGTATCGATTGCTCGGCACACTACGTGTTCTAAATACTTCGTTTCTGTCTGTAAGAAACTTGATTGGTTTGGATTTTAGATTAGTTTCTCATAATTTCAAATACTCTGCAAAGTCTGTCGAGATGGTCCTCTAGATAATTTTTCGAGTAAACAATTATATCGACTAGATATAGCAATGGTTCAGTTTCTATTAATCATGAAAATATGCTATGCATAAATTTCATATATGTACTGGGCATTTTTCAGACCCATAGTCATCCTGGTAAACTGGTACGTATTGCCTGGAGTGACAAAAGCACTTTTCTCTCGATCTCTTTCATCAAGCTCAATTTGGAAGTATCCACGGCTAAATCCATCGTCGAAAACAGACACAGCTGAAATTGTCTCTTGAATGTTTGGTAAAGGAAAAATGTCTGTTTCTGTGATTTTATTCAATTCTCTGTAATCTATGCAAAATGGCGGGAGAAGATCATGGACTCTTGCTTTCCTCTATAATTCCATCATCTAATAACTAACTGTATTTTATCCTATAAAATCTGTTTTCTATGAAAAGGTACTCTATAGGGTTTCTTGCATATAGTAGGTACATCTTCCGTAATTATACGGTGTTTTACTTGATTCGTGCAACTAAGCCTTTGGCTAGGTGCCTTGAATATATCTATACATGCAACAATTACATTTCTTAATTGTATTTCCTGTATTCCATTGGGATTCGTTAAATGCAACTCATCAAGAATTTCCCCGGTATCTTGTTTCGATACTAATCCTATTTTATGTCCACCCTGTATATTTTCTCGCGGTGGCACCGTCTGCTTCCAAAGCATAAGCGATAACTGTCTTTTTTGGTAAAAATACTTCATGTGAGTTGGCGTTTACTATTTTGAGAAGTACTTCCTTATTCTTTCGGCATAAGATTGGACCTACTAATATTCCCGAAGGGTTAGCTTCGTTCCCTTCGATCACTTCCTTGAGCTTCATTATTTTTCCATAACATATAACTTAGCGCCTGGCAGGAAATGTTAAATTTTCGCCTAACTGAATTTTCAATTTTTCGGAATTATTCTGATTAAAACTATGGGTGGATAAATCCCCTGAGGTTCGAGTCCTGGAATGCTTTGAATTTTCATTACTCTTGACATTATATTCAGAAGATGACTTACATTCTTGATTAGAAAAATGAGAAAAATTGGGACGGGCGGCGGCAATTAGTCATTTGCCGTGATTAAGAACTCATACTATGTAGTCCATCTGAAGTAGCAGACATTATCTGGGCATTGTTTCTTTCGTTCGTAAATTTAGTAATAGTTTCTTTTAACTTGAGCACTTTTCTCAGTAGTTTTATGTCTGTTCTTACCGAAGTCTCTACTGGTGCATTCTTCTGCACGAGAGTGTTATTTCTAACTATGCGTGTGCTCCAACGCTCTGCCTGTTGTAGATGCACTGTATCGCCTTCCTTTATGTCTAATACGTCTTGTTTCCAATATATCTTAACATTGTTGTCACTAAGGAAGTCCAACCCTGCAATAAGCAATAAGCGTCGTAACGTAGAATAGGCTACTATTCTTATAGGAATTTGCACGCTTCCTAATTGTTTGATTACGTTTCCTTGGATATATTGAATAAATAAATGTTTTCCTTCTAATAATTCATAACCCTGGGCGAGGTCTGGCGTTATTAAAGATACTGCGACACCCGAGTGTATAAGAGCGACCTTAGACTGATCAAGTGTACACTGTGATCAAATTACTATGGGTCCAGGTTAGTACCTTTAATGGTTCTGGAATTACCATTCCTCGGTTGCCGCCGCATTGAAGGGCTGGAATGTGACTGCACTTACATTTAAAGCTGGCTTAGTAGCGTTATTAGCCACACTTCGACTCTGGGTAGGAGCATTCTTGGTAGATGAGGTTTCCTCGAAGTTTTGACGTCGGGCAGGACCAAGTGTTAACAGTGAAATTGCTGCTGCGTACATAGTCCCTTCTTCCATCCTGATTATGAGTCCAGCGATATCCTCTTCCTTCGGCATACGCGTGTCTGTGCCTGTAGTCGGTTCTTGCTCCGTAGGTAGGATTTCGAGGGTTTTCGTTTCTTTTCTTATAATTATTTAACTCATAATTATAAGTATATTGCCCATGCTGTTTTCTTTCTTCTTGTAGATATGTTCTATATTGTTGTGGAGGGTTCATGTTTACCTTACAAATGTTTGCCTCTTGCTCCACATCTATTTACAAATCTTCATAAAATAGAGTCGCTTGCTCTGGTTCCAGGGTGTAAACAGCACAAGTGCTAGTTTAGTGACCCTAACGAAGCTGAAAAACCTACAGGAAAATGGAAAAACTGTCGACGTTTCGAGGAACAAATCTGCCCGCGTTGTCAAGAACGAACAAATCTAAAAATGAAAATGGTTAGTAAATGCAGTAAAACAGTAAAAAGCTCGTGCAAAATTGTCAAGTTTTGAATTGACTTGGACAAGATGACAATAATAATGTCATATCGTACTGTTTTTTGTTGGTGTGGTATTGAGGTGTTATTAGATAAATAATTGATTCGTTTGTGAGGTGTTATATATCTACAATTTGGTGTTATGCGTTTAGGAAGAAAGAATTCAATGATTTTTGTTAAAAGATTTAGTTAATTTTTAAATGTCCCTTTTCAGTTTTTAGCAAAGGTAACCAGGCGCTGTTAAAACTAACAGAAGTTGAAGCAACACATACATCTTTATTTAATAAAACTAAAGCATTTTCTTTAATTTTACGTTTTTTTAGACGATGGTTCCTTTGCTAAAATACTTGAAGCGTTCCATTGTATTCTGTGATTGTTATCAAATGCATGTTGACAAATATGTGACTTGTGGAATTGTGTATTTTTAATATAAGTTTGGTGTTCTTTTATACGTTTTGAGAATGGTCTACAGATTTCACCTATATAAAATTTATTGAATTCACATGGTATCTTATAGATAACATTTTTAGTAATTTTATTTTCATTGAGCGGTTTGTTTTTTGTTAGTTTGGATCTAAGAGTGTTTTCTGTTTTGAAAATAGTACGAATGTTAAATTTATTACCTTTTCGTTTTATTTTGTCTGATAAAGCAGGAATATATGGAATAAAATGGTTCGTAATAGGTCTATTTTGATTTTGTCTAATATTTGGTTGTCCAAACTCATTAAAGCATTTTTGAATGAAATCTATAGGATAGTTATTATTAATCGAAACAGTGCTGAAAAATTCTTTTTCTGTGTTGAAATTTTGATTATTACAAATTATTTTCATTCGATCATATAGAATTTTTACGACACTCTTTTTAACCATCATTAGTGAGTGATCTGATTTAAAATTTAAATATCTGTTTGTATGTGTAGGTTTTCTGTATATTTGTGTTTCGCAACTATTCAAGTCTGTTTTTATAAGAATATCAAGAAATGAAAGTTGTTCATTAATTTATTTTTCTATAGTGAATTTGATTGTAGGTTCTTTGGTGTTAATATGTATTAGAAAATCGTTAAGAAAATGTTCGTTATATGGATAAATTGAAAAAATGTCATCTATAAAACGCCACCAAATTAAAGGTTTATATTGACAACATTTAATTCAAAATTTTATATAAAAATACTACTTAATAAACGTGATAGAGGCGAACCATCTTGTCAAAGTTAATTCGAAACTTAACAATTTTGCACGAGTTTTTCACTGTTTTACTGCATTTACTAACCATTTTCATTTTTAGATTTGTTCGATCTTGACAACAGGGGCAGATTTGTTCCTCGAAACGTAGACCGTTTTTCCGTCTTCTTTAGGTTTTTCAGCTTCATTAGGGTCACTAAACTGGCACTCGTGCTGTTTACACGCTGGAGCCAGAGCAAGCGGCTTTTATGAAGATTTGTATATAGATGTGGAGCAAGAGGCAAACATTTGTAAGGTAAACATGAATCCTCCACAAAAATATAGAACATATATACATCAAAGGTGTGGGCCTTATATTTGTTCTATTTTTAGAGATTTAGAAAATAAACTAAAAAGCTATTGCATTTTGAAAACAGTTTAACTTTTTTACACAAATGCAAAAACAACAACCTGATTCCTAAAGGTTTAACACTTAGAGCACCATACAATAACCAAAGAACCATAAAAATCTTAGAAAGAGCAAGTAATGCTCTATTACGAGAAAGAGATTAATAATCTAGAAAAACTAAACAAAGAAATTTTTAATGCGAAAAATCGAATCTCTAACCCATATATTCCTGGTTTATCAGACAAAATAAAACGAATAGGTAATAAATTTAACATTCGTACTATTTTCAAAACAGAAAACACTCTTAGATCCAAACTAGCAAAAACAAAACCACTCAATGAAAATAAAATCACTAAAAATGTTATCTACAAGATACCATGTGAATGCAATAAATTTTATATAGGTGAAACATGTAGACCATTATCAAAACGTATAAAAGACCAACAAACTTATATTAAAAATACACAATTCCACAAATCACATATTTGTCAACATGCATTTGATAACAATCACAGAATACAATTGAACGCGTCAAGTATTTTACCAAAGGAACCATCATCTAAAAAACGTAAAATTAAAGAGTGCTTTAATTTTATTAAATAAAGATGTATGTGTTGCTTCAACTTCTGTTGGTTTTAACAGCACCTTTGCTAAAAACTGGGACATTTAAAAATTAACTAAACCTTTAACAAAAATCATTGAATTCTTCCTACACGCATAACACCAAATTGTAGATATATACCACCTCACAAACGAATCAATTATTTACCTAACAACACCTCAATATCACACGAATAAAAAAACAGTAACCAGTAATTATACGATGACATTATTACTGTCATCTTGTCAAAGACAATTCAAAACTTGACAATTTTGCACGAGCTTTTTACTGTTTTACTGTATTTACTTACCATTTTCATTTTTAGATTTGTTCGTTCTTGACAACGGGGGTCAAGAAACGAAACAGATTTGTTCCTCGAAACGTCGACCGTTTTTCCAGTTTCCTTTACTTTCAGCTTCGTTAGGGTCACTAAACTAGCACTTGTGCTGTTTACATCCTGGAGCCAAAGCAAACGGCTCTATTTTATGAAGATTTGTAAATAGCTGTGGAGCAAAAGGCAAACATTTGTAAGGTTCTTTCTTCTTGTCAAGGCGGGTCTCTCGAAAATTAGCGGATCCTTGCGGTTTCTCTATCCGTCTAACCTCGTTGTATGGCCGCCTGATATTTGGGACGGTTGGGTAAATTCTTGGCTGTTGTTCTTGACATTCGCCGCGAATGTAGGTAGGACAATTTCTTTTAAAATGCGTTGGATGGTTGCATTGAAAACAACGCTTGATAGTATTTGTATCCGTGGGTATGACAGTACTTTCTCGGGGCCACAATGATTTAATTTTCGTTTTATTGAAATTAAATATTTCTTAAATTTCCGCTTTTTCTAATGCGTCATCTATAGTTAGATGCTGAGATGCTAGTACTTTGTCTCTTATAGACGGCAGTAATCCCAAAACAAATTGTTTTAACATATCTTTTTCATGTTGTTGATTTAAAATATTTGCAATCGCTTGATCCTGCGAAGTTCCCTTGATTTTATTGCCTATTATCCTAATTCTTATTAAGATTTGCCTACATTATCTGAACTTTTGCCCACATTCTGCAAAATTTTGAACTCTTGCCCTGGTACTGTTTTTATTTTAAATTGTGTTTTCAGAATTGTGCACAAATTTTGCCATTATTTTGTTTGTTTTGCATTAATATATGAATTAATATATTGCTTTGCAATCCCCTGTAATTTAAGCCTAGTTATTGCAAGTGTTTGTCCCTCTGTCCATTCCGCTAATAATGCTGTTGTTTCTATGTGTTCTAGAAAATCTGAAATATCCGTCGTTCCATGGCGATTTCGGACTGCGTCGATTTCTACCATTATGTTTCCTGTGAGATTTTTGCTAGTGCTTGTACTTTCGGCAGTATTTATTTTATTTCTTCTTCAATTCCCATTTTATGTATTTGGCTTAGAAAAATGTTTTAATTTCGTAGTGATGATTTTTTTGGCGTTAATTAGTTATTTCTTTCTTTCGACCAGCAGATTTTTTACACTTCCTTTCTTTGGACCTTGAATGTAGTGAAGAGCCTTTCCAAGCCAACTTTTGTCGTGGTAAAATGATAAAAATGAACTAAAAATGACCAAATTTTCTATGGAAACCCCACAATCACCTAACACCATTTGTGGCGTCACCAAATTTTTTTTCAATTTAAATTTTACCAAAAATTAAAATTTTACCCCACACCTGACATCATTTGTCGCGACCTGCCTTTGGATGTGGTCGAGATGGTATTTATTTTTGCGAGCGGTTACAAAAAATATGACCTATCACTTCACCTTTGTACTAAGAACGTGTTTATCTACATTACAACGCCGGTTGGTCGATAAGAAAATACCTCTTAAGTAATTAGCATAAGTGAGATTTATGTTCTAGGTGTATGTTCTAGGTTTACTACTCCTACAATACATTACGAATTCAATATTAGGCGGTAAATAGTATAGAGATACTGGCGGTAGAAAGCATATCGATCAAATGTTATTATGGTTTTAAAATGCACCTAGTCTAAACAGTCACTGAGTTAGCGTAGAGACACTGTCTACTTACATATGGTCACTAAGATCACTACACACATTATTTGCAAGCGAGTGGCCCTTCCGAATGTACGAGTTATTGCTCTAATTGTAGTTAATTTCGATCGTAATTTACAGGATCACTGATAGTAAATTATTATGCGTTTAGCGTCTGAGTACGTTACTGAGACATGTACTTTCGATGCGTTTCAGAAAGACTTGCTTTGCAAGTTTTATGAAATATGAAATAAAATGAAGTTAAATTAATTCTGGCTTTTCACTTACGGAATCAATTCGCACTTTAGGACTTTGAGTTTAAGAGGAGATTAACTGTCTAGGCAGCCCTTTATAGATTAATTTAATGTAGACTGTAGTAAGGCATTTTCTAGACGTGTAGAATAATTAGCTTTTGATTGGGTTCAAAAGGAGTAGTTGAGTCAAATAGCTCTGGGTTTGTACTGGTTTTATTAACAATTTGATTTGTATTTATACGAAAAAGTTCCTAATCTAAATACTACAAAACATATGTACGTGTATACAAAAATGATGATACGTTATTATTTCATTGTTACACACGGTGACCTCCTTAGTCCTCCGTTAGTCCCTCTACAATAGTGTCAGCTCCCTTCCAGATGAGAAGAAACTCTCGGGGGTGTCTCCGGAAAAGGAGGTCTAAAAGGAGCTAGTACTTGACTCTGCGGGCGGGGATTTCCTGGCTCCCGCTTTGAGAGATTGAAAATTGAATTTTAGCAAAATAGGCTTAGAAAAGCGTAATTGAATTACTTAAAATAGCAGTAAATTCGCTGCGTTACAATATTCATTTATTTTTTAAAACTTCATCTTTTGGAAGCACAAAAAAAAAACAGGAAATATACCTAAATTTTAGCATGACTGCTAGAGAGCACTTTTATTCCTTACCTTTGCGTACAACTTCTATCTTAAAAAACAACTTTCCAGGTTATAGAAAGAATACCTATAGTCTACAGCAATAAGGCAGTCTTTTAGTTAATCACTACTATTGTTTTTTTCCAAATTAATTTTCTGGGAAACTGGAACATGTTCACACTGCAAACAATACTTCTAATCGCACCTAAATCTATACCAAACTCCTTAATAACTCTCAAAGATTGGTTTGAGTTTAAACAATATCAATATTGTCTCTTAATTACGCAGAATAATAAAAAAAACGATGTAACCACGGGACTTACTACAACGTCTAATTCGCCATATTTTCAGCCTTGACTTGTTACATCATGAAACGTCAAACTTCATAAAGTCCAGGCCCGAGGTAACGAGAGAAACATTATACTATTTATTTAGATTTACGGTAGAATTAGAACTGCGGATTTTGGTCGATCTGTAAATTGAACCAATACCAATTAAAATTTAAATTACCATATGCTTTAAATGTATTTTTAAATAATAGGTAAAATATTTAAAACAACATATTTATTAATGCGGTTAACACTATAGTTTTAAAAAAATGTATTTGCTTATTTGTTCATACAACTTGTTTTGTATTGTCTATGTTTAGCGTAGAAACATAGAACTTGGATATAAGAACATACAAGTTCGTTAAATTAGTCGAGGCGATTATTTTATATAAGATGCGTGAGGCCTTTAAAAAGTAAGAATCGTTGAACAACCGATCATGGAACAAAAATACATGACTGTCAATAATTCGGTTGTTAACTACTAACAGATTAAATTAATTATATACTTTACCTGCCCGAAACAATATAGTAATCCAAGAGAACCACCAATCCTGGAACCCAGGACATGACCTAGGACAAAATATACGCCTCCGCTTTCTATTCTACATCTCTCACATATACCTACCGCTGATAATACTGATATCAATGCAGTTGCAACTGAAAACGGGTGATTATTGAAATTATCAGAGTAGAAGCATAAGCATAGTATAAACAAACTAGTAAGTTCACTCAGCGGTAAATCTTTTGATGTAATTTAGCCACAATCTTTTATATCACGTGATAACTGGAGATGAGCGATGCGCTGCGTAAGTGTCCGATCGATTCGCGTGGCTTCAGTCAGTCAGGCGTTTATCAGAGATGTATTCAGGAGATTGTATGGACTCGTACCGAAAGACCTACTGACTGCCGATGTCGGCCGGGTGAAAAATCAAGTGAAACTGAGCAAAGTTGTAAAAATATTTTCATAGGAGGAAATTGAAAAAAAAAATTGCTATACAGGGTGTCATTTTTAGGTGATACCACTGTTGCTATCTCAAAATCTAACAAGAATTTAACAACACTGCAAATCGATCTTGAAAAGGCATCAATAATGGCAACTTTTTTCTAGTTTGATCAACTTTGTAGCTTTGACCGTTTCAAAGATAGCAATAATAGTGGAATTACCTAAAATTTATTTAAAAATATATAATAATATAATACTTCGCAACCTCATTTTTACTATACTTCTTTGGATTCATGAGAGTGATTTTTCAAGGCCACGTCACGACATGGTTTATATTTTCGTCTCGCGTTACGGAATTTTCGTATCTTTGAATGGACGACTAACCCAAACTAACCAAATCTATCAAAATTGATTATACCGTATCGGCACCGGCACCGGTTCAAATGACTACAATAAGTTGAGACTAAGTGAAACTAACCGAAAGTTGGTTCGACGACTAGCCCAAACTAACCAAATCTATTAAAATTGATTATAACATATCGAAACCGGTTCAAATGACTTAGATAAGTTAAAACTAAGTGAGACTAACCGAAACTTGATTCGACGATTAACCAAAACTAACCAAATCTATTTAAATTGATTATAACGTATCGTAACGGGTTCAAATGACTAAAATCAGTTGATACTAACTAAAACTAACCGAAACTTGATTGGACGACTAACCTAAACTAACCAAATCTATTAAAATTGATTATAACCGATTCAATGATTAAAATAAGTTGAAACTAAGTAAAACTAACCGAAAGTTGATTGTACGACCTAAAGAACCTAAAGCGGCTCCGAAATGTTATACCTAATCAATTAGAATAGATTTGGTTAGTTTGGGTTAGTCGTCCAATCAACTTTCGGCTAGTTTTACTTGGTCTCAACTTATTTTAGTCATTTGAACCGGTTCCGATACGTTATAATCAATTTTAATAGATTTGGTTAGTTTGGCTTAGTCGTCGATTGAACTTTCGGTTAGTTTCACTTAGTCTCAACCTATTTTAATCATTTGAATCGGTTCCGATACGTTATAATCAATTTTAATATATTTGGTTAGTTTGGGTTAGTCCAAGATGCAACTTTCGGTTAGTTTCACTTAGTCTCAACTTATTTTAATCATTTGAACCGGTTCCGAGACGTTATAATCAATTTTAAAAGACTTGGTTAGTTTGTGTTAGTCGTCCAACCAACTTTCGGTTAGTTTCACTTAGTCATTTGAATCGGTTCCGATAAATTATAATCAATTTTAATAGATTTCGTTAGTTTAAGTTAGTCGTCCAATCAACTTTCGGTTAGTTTCACTTAGTCTCAACTTATTTTAGTCATCCGATACGTTATAATCAATTTTGATAGATTTGATTAGTTTGGGTTCGTCACTTAGTCTCAACTTATTTTAGTCATCCGTTACGTTATAATCAATTTTAATAGATTTGGTTAGTTCGGGCTTGTCGTCCAATCAACTTTCGGTTAGTTTCACTTAGTCTCAACTTATTTTAGTCATTTGAACCGGTTCCGATACGTTATAATCAATTTTAATAGATTTGGTGAGTTTGGGTTAGTCGTCGATTCAATTTTCGTTTAGTTTCACTTAGTCTCAACTTATTTTAATCATTTGAACCGGTTCCCATACGTTATAATTAATTTTAATAGATTTGGTAAGTTTGAGTTAGTCGTCGATTCAACTTTCGGTTAGTTTCACTTAGTCTCAACTTATTTTAATCATTTGAACAGGTTCCGAGACTTTATAATCAATTTTAATAGATTTGGTTGGTTTGTGTTAGTCGTCCAATCAACGTTCGGTTAGTTTCACTTAGTTTCAACTTATTTTAGTCGTTTGAATCGGTTCCGATACATTATAATCAATTTTAATAGATTTAGTTAGTTTGGGTTAGTCGTCGATTCATCTTTCGGTTAGTTTCACTTATTCTCAACTTATTTTAGTCATTTAAAGCGGTTCCGATACGTTATAATCAATTTTAATAGATTTGGTTAGTGTGGGTTAGTCGTCGAATCAACATTGGGTTAGTTTCACAGGGCCAAAATATATATAATATTTACAAAGCATTCCATTATCGTTATATATATATATATATATATATATGTACTTATATTGAAGAAATAGCAAGCAAAATCCTATTCTTTCTAAAAAAAATGTGGCACGTAGACGATTTTTCCGGTCTTGTCGCCTCCTTCACCTAATTTTATTACTATATCTATTCCCTGATTCAGCTATAGATTTTACCTATTTGCCTTTATATTTTACATTGCTTCGTATATATTTCCACCGAAATCCAAATAAAATATTAAAATACAAATAAAATTAAGTGTTTTCACAAATCCGACTCTGTTCTGAACACTCTGCCTACACACCAACGACTGATTAATCTAAAACGCTCCACATGCTGCCAACAATCTGCGGATTTTCGGCGGCTGGCTGAAAATATTTGAGTGGAGCTACTAGTTTATGTATACTTTGGCATAAGTACAAAAATTTTCTACCTAACTTTAATTTAAAAAAAAAAATGACGAGCGTTTGGTCAAACAATGACAAAATTTGTCTTATTATACAGGGTTATTGGTTATATTTTTACCATCCATTTAATTTCAATGAAACCGATATAATCTCGGCATCTGAATCAGGACCCACAGAATCAGCATCAGGACAGTCAAGATGTGAGGTATGGCCTAATTATACCTCATTTATTCTCAGATTCTATCGCAAACTGATATAGGTAATTTATGATCAAGAGAAGAAACTTTGGAAAAATTATAACGTATTTCTATGCCGTTTAGGCGTTCAAAGAACTATTATTTTAGAAAAATGTTACACTCCCTGTCTAGAGGTTAGTGGTCTCATCGTATTAACGATTAGATAACATGGAAGCTAAAATTTCAGAAGATATGGCCAAATGGTTGAAAGGCCCAACAGAAATTCTCATACATATACATTATCAAACTATGTTCGCTAACTTTTTATCGGTCAGTGCTACAGGCAATAACAAAAAAATTGCGAGCTACTTACTGCAAGGAAGTCCCAAATATGGTAATTAATGAAGTAACTGAAAAAAGTATTTGTAAAGTGTAGCAGTTTTATTCACTTCTAAGTATCATTTTATATGCATACTTAATTTTATTACTATTTGTATGCCACCAGTAATATTATTTTTCACTCACTTTAGATATTTTCTTATTGCTGGGGTGACGAGTTTTTTTTGTTCATGTTTTTGGACGCGCCGTTTTTTAGACGTATTTTAAAAAATTGGGAATGTTAAATAATCGTTATGTAAAATCAACTTGTTTCAAGAGAATACATTAGTTAGTTCAACCTGATAATTGTTTTTGTGCCTCCTGGAGTACGAACTCCAAAAGTTTTTCTTTTCTCTCAAATAATGAGGCTGAATTGAAAAAATGAGATCCAACTTAGAAGCTGAAATGAAAAATGACGGAAATTTGTTTTTTGCCTACTGTTGTGGCGATCCCTATCTGAATTCATTTGGAGGAGACCCAAGCAAAAACAAAAATGTTTATCCAAATATTTCTAATATCATATTAGCACGAAAAGGCACAAGAGACTCCTAATTACCAGGATACACGATATGGGACAAACAGGGTAGACTAGATATATTTTGAAAGAACAAACCACATTCTACGCAACTTTTGGTGGAGGATGGCGGGTATAATATAGATCGAAATATACAGATTATAATTGAAAAAGTAACTTTCTTTGTCGATGCCAAGCATTTATATTCTCAACCTTCGTACATGGCAAGATCTTTACATATAGTGAAGAATGACTGCGCTACTTTAGTGGGCATTAGTTTCGAAAACGCAACCCATAAATTGGCATATATACTTTATCAAAAATATGTGGGCAAAGATAGTAAACAACGACCCTTTAAAAACCTGTGAAATAAAAACTGTTATATATTTTAAATTATTTTTGGTAGTCAAAACAATATCTAAAACTTCAGTTGGAATTTCATCCTAAATAAATAACGTCTACAGGGTCCGCTGCGTATCTAAATTATTTGCCTTTTTAGGATAATCTAATATCCATGCGCCAACGCTATATGAACCTCTGGGCTAAAAGTAACTCATGGATGAATGAATGAATGCTTAATACGTATTTCAGTTTAGAAAACTGCAAAACTACCTATCCTGTATTTGGACCAAAGCCACAATAGAACGTAGGTCGCAGTGGATTTGTTTGGGCTCCGTCACTTTCTAAACCTAACCTATATTTGAACTAGGATGAACTCAGATTCTTAAGACAAAATACTTAAACCGATATTGTAGGATGTTATGAATTGTTACATTCATGTTCGTGATAGTCTTATGTCCGAAGTTAAATCCAAAGAAGCAACGTTTCTGATATTTCCCAAATTGTTACACAAAAAGTGCAGGAACAACGGGAACGAGCTTCCATCCCTATACTGATTAATCCAACGATAGTGAAATTTTAAAACTAGAACAAAAAGTATGCCGGGATAAAAAAAATCTCACAGAAAACTGTTTTAAAATTAAAAAAGAATCTCTCTCTCTAAATATGAACTGGAGGTTGTAAGCGAGCAAAGGACAGTTCGTAAAATGGAAATGGAAGCAGATTTCCCAACAACAAAACAAAGAAATTCGAGAGCATGCATAAAATTAGCTATGAAGCGAAAGCTTGATAAAACAAATATAGCTGCAAGTGATACCCAAGAGTTTTGACCCCCCAAAAAAAAGATAAGGAAATAAAAACGGAAAGAAATACAGGACCTAACCTGAAAAATATTAAGAAGCCCGTCTACAACTACAGGCGTTAAATCATCTAAGATTAGCAAATTTATACCTACAGGCTCTAGAATCTGACAGGTCTGGTGTCTCGGAAGGTTCAGTAGTAATAATTTTTACAGCTATTCTTAAATATTTTTGTCTTATGTAAAAAAAAAAAACAAGTATCATATAGACTGATCGAAAATTGGAAGGACGAGAAAACGACAAGCAAATCTCTAGAATCCGGCCAAGCAGATGCGCAAAAAGTATCCTGATTTATTGAAATCAAACACATATTGATCACATATGTTTACATTAGGATGCATTGGAACGGTTACTAATACTGGTACTTGGGAATATTAAGACTTATTGAGTTAAATTTAGAAATAAACAAACATACATTGTGTGTATGTCAGCTGCATGGAAATGTGCTTCTTCTTCGTCACATTTAAATGAAAAAAAGACTAGTCCGAAAAGTGTTTCTGGTTCTCTCAGAGTTTTACTACCGACATGTGAAACATTTCCTGCCGTATAATTTCATAAAATATATTCCGAAATATCATCATTGTATGTAAAAGATGTAAGCTGTGATCAAAAATTTCTGCTAGAGATCAGTCAAGCAGTGGTTATGGAAAGTGTTCCCGAGAATTAAGCGAAAATAATAGTAGAATATTACGGCTGTATGTTGCAGTCAATGACACTTCCGAAAACTTGAAAAAACTCGCGACACTCTGAAAACGTTACGCTCGTATTTGGTTCCCTATAAAAATAAATAATTTGTGTACGGGTGGTGCTAAAGCCTGTTTTAGCTAATAAAACTTTCAGGATACATAAACAAATCTGGCAAAGCTCAAATTAATGCTACAATCCAAAAAAAATACCTATAGAACGTGCATGGTTGCTGATTCACGTGGTATTTGAGCTACACCGAAATATTAGACTGACAAAACAGTGACGCAACTGAACCACCTGCTATATCAGAATACCCAATCAAAGAGTTTAAAGGATTTATAGAAACTGGTAAATCACCAGAATTTCCGTAGTTTCCTGTCTTGCCGAAAAGGGATTTACCCATCTTCTTGGAAAGTCGCTCGAGTGCAACCTGTTCCAAAAAAAGGCAAGAGAACTAACAAGTTCCAAAGTCATGGAACGTGTAGTCCCCGGCAACTACTCAAGTACCTCGAGACCAACAGAATAATTAGCGATAGCCAATACGACTTTCGCAAAGAGAGATCAACAGGAGATATATTGGCCTGTCACTCATATATGGATTAGGGCAATTGAGAACTATGCTTTATACGCCAAAAAAAGCATTTTAATATCTCCAAAACGTTCCATTATAAGTGATCAGCACCTACAGAGTTTTATAGTTTAACCCCTGTTACATAAGTTTTGAGAAAAAAATTCAAGGTGCTTTACAAAAGTAGAGATGCAGTACATCAAATCATCTTTGGAATTTACTGTTGCTAGGAGTTTTGACATTTTGTCAAACATGCCATATTGTTTACAATTCGTTTCGCAATGGCATACAAGCTAGATATTCGCAAATGTATTCATAGACTTGTTGAGCAAATGCCCAAAAATGCAATAGTAAGGCTTTTTCAAGGGGAAAATTTGCTGGAAAAGCCAAACACCCCCCTTGTGCCCCCAATAATACCCCCCCCCCCCCCCCCCAATGTCCCTCAAGCCAGGCCAATTGAAACTTCTTGGGCTCGATTGGCTCAGAAAGTCTACGACAACGGTTGGGAAGCCCGAAACGAGCACGAACTTCGGCAGCGAATCTTCCGAAAAGTAAGAGAAACTATTATAAATGACGCCCAAAACCTCATGAGACCAGTTAGACGTGTTTTGCGAGTTACTGAAGAACTTGGACCTTTAGCGGCAATAAACTAAATTATTATGGTACAGTAAGAATTGATGTTATACATATATTAAGTTGTGTCAATAAAAGTTTATTCATTTTCAGAAAAGTAATGTCAATCTGTTTCTCAAAACTTATGTAACAGGGGTTATATTAAATTACATGTAATTATCATTTCACACTCAAGTAAATATAAAAATATATTAGATCACTATAGTGCCTACTATCCAATATTATTGACTTACCTATTACTTTTAACATATTGTACAATTATTATTGTACATTATATTTTAAATATGAAAGGGTAAAAAATTAAGTTAAACTAACCTGTTGATAAAACTATTAACACAGCAACTATTACTCCAGCTTGACTTACAATCCATCCGGAACGAAGAAACACAATAACTCCAAAAATATTGATCAAACAAGAAGTAAAAACACCATCCCACGTGCCAAAAAGAACTGGTTGTGATATGAAAAAATTTGATTTCCACCAAGGCACATCACCCTGAAATAGAAAAAAAAATTGTTCTATCAGCCAATGAGCCATATAAAATTTACTTCGGGTTAACAGTTATATTCTTTTTAACATGAAGTCCAATTCCTTATTTCAAAAGGAATATTTATTTCATAGTATATTTTGATTCAAAATCAAACTCAATACAACTTTATTATCTCTGTCCATTAAGTGCGCGAATATAACAGAAAAATCAAGAAAAAATGCAAAACTTCTAGCATAACAATACGTACATCAAATTAAAAATGCAAATTTAACGGAGAAACGTTTTTGTTATGTTGTCCATATGGTCTGTATCCCATCTATAAATCTGACGAATTATAGAGGTATTTTTCTACCATGCTAAAGGTTTTTGACTAAATTCCCACGGATTCAATGTCTAATATCTACAAGCAACACATCGTTGACCACCAGCATGGCTCTCAACTAAGACGATCCAACCTGTTTGCCATGATTTTCTTTATAAATTTATAAATACGAGTTTTTAAATATGTAATAATCAGAAATGTTTGAATTCAGATATTTAATGATCTTTTAGGTACTTTTCACAAATATTTTAGTTTTGACCAGCATGTAGACGATATTACTGCATGTTCTGCTTATAACCGTGCTGTATAAAGCATATTTGAAAATGTATGCCTTATAGGAGCCCTTCTTATGGATAATATGTAAATTTAATTCAAAACACCCCAGATAAATTTACAAAATATTAACTTTTCAGACATATATTTCAATATACCATGTATCACGAGATAAGACTCATCCAGTCTTGGTATAGGCTGGAGAAGACAGAAGTACAAAGTCTGGAGCTGATCATTGACAGTTTGTGCCAAAGGGGCTACATTCTATTAGCAGGCAGGAACGTCAAACTGGTGAGAGCAGTTTTATTATGGGGAGTGACGTCCCCGCCATTCCGAGTTAACACGGGATGTGGCCCATCAGATCTCATTATCCTCCCCCAGGCTGGAGAACACCGAAGTACAAAGTCTGGAGCTGATCAATGATAGTTTGTGACAAGAGGGGCTGCATTGTATTAGCAGGAGGAACGTCAAACTGCTGAGAGCAGTTTGATTACGGGGAGTGACGCCCCCGCCATTCCGAGTTCCCACGGGATGTGGCCCATCAAATCCCATCGTTCTCCCAAAAGCTGAAGAATATTAAAGTACAAAGTCCGCAGCTGATCAATGACAGTTTGTAACAAGAGGGGCTGCATTGTATTAGCAGGCAGGAATGTCAAACTGGTGAGAGCAGTTTGATTACGGGGAGTGACGTCCCCGCCATTTCGAGTTTCCGCTATAAATTCTTGGATACTTTCGTATATGACACATAGGAAAATGAGAGTGAAGGTTGGAGATGAGCTGTCAGATATGTATGCGTGCGAGTTGGGAACACCACAGGGCGGAGTGTTAGGTCCCTTGTTAGAAAGCCCCCATTTATAATATGGGCTTTCTATAGGGCGAGACCAATCGGGACAAAAACTTCGTAACGGTACGTCGGATCGCTCTGAAACTTATACCAATCGATTTGTAATCGAAAAAAAAAATTTCGATTTTTTGTCTGTATGTGTGTATGTATGTATGTATGTATGTGTGTGTATGTGATGAAATCGATTACAGGTCGCAATTTTCAAGATAGCGACTTGAAATTTGGCATAGAGGTAGAGGTCCACAAACCCTCGGAACCTATTGATTTTGGTTACGATCGGTTAATATACAGGGTGTGAAAACAGGACAAGTTTCCGTTTTTTGGCATTTTTGGCATTAAACAAGGACCAACTTTAAATTTTTTTTATGTCAAATGAAAGTATTCGGTAAAACACGTATTTTTGTTCCTTTGCTCTTTTGCTCTAATCTTTATACAGGGTGTGAAAACAGGACAAGTTACCGTTTTTTGGCATTTACAGGTAGCAATTGTGAAGATAGCGACTTGAAATTTGGCATTGAGGTAGAGGTCCACAAACCCTTGGAACCTATTGATTTTGGTTACGATCGGTTTATATACAGGGTGTGAAAACAGGACAAGTTTCCGTTTTTTGGCATTTACAGGTCGCAGTTTTGAAGATAGCGACTTGAAATTTGGCGTAGAGGTAGAGGTCCACAAACCCTCGAAGCCTATTGATTTTGGTTACGATCGGTTAATATACAGGGTGTGAAAACGGGACAAGTTACCGTTTTTTGGCATTTACAGGTCGCAATTTTGAAGATAGCGACTTGAAATTTGGCATAGAGATAGAGGTCCACAAACCCTCGAAGCCTACTGATTTTAGTTACGATCGGTTAATATACAGGGTGTGAAAACAGGACAAGTTACCGTATTTTGGCATTTTTGTCAGTGTAAACAAGGATAAAATTCTTTTTTTTATGTCAAATGAAAGTATTCGGTAAGATACGTATTTTTGTTCCTTTGCACTTTTGCTCTAATTGTTACCGTTTTTGACTTATGAAGGATTTTTTTGTCAATTATACTACCACACTTATCGTAACTATTTTGAGGTGTGTGTGTATGTGATGAAATCAATTACAGGTCGCAATTTTGAAGATAGCGACATGAAATTTGGCATAGAAGTAGAGGTCCACAAACCCTCGAAGCCTATTGATTTTGGTTACGATCGGTTAATATACAGGGTGTGAAAACGGGACAAGTTACCGTTTTTTGGCATTTACAGGTCGCAATTTTGAAGATAGCGACTTGACATTTGGCATAGAGGTAGAGGTCCACAAACCCTCGAAACCTATTGATATTGGTTACGCTCGGTAAATATACAGGGTGTGAAAACAGGACAAGTTACGGTTTTTTGACATTTACAGTTCGCAATTTTGAAGATAGCTACTTGAAATTTGGCATAGAGGTATATGTCCACAAACCCTCGAAGCCTGTTGATTTTGGTTACGATCGGTTAATATACAGGGTGTGAAAACAGGACAAGTTACTGTTTTTTGGCATTGAGAGGTCGCAATATTGAAGATACTTGAATTTTGGCATAGAGTTAGAGGTCCACAAACCCTCGAAGCCTATTGATTTTGGTTACCATCTGTTAATATACAGGGTATGAAAACGGACGTTACCGTTTTTTGGCATTTTTGTCCGTGGAAACACGGACCAACTTTTCTTTTTTTTCGATGTCAATTTATAAGTAGAGGTGATAGTATGTTAGCATTTTTTGTTGACAACATGGTTACCATAGCAACCAATTAATAATATGTATATCACTAATAAAAGATATAGGATGGTATTTAGTATTGTTTATGAAGCCTAATTTGATACTAAAAAATTGGTTGCTATGGTAACCAAAAAAAGTAAAAAATCGTCACAATTCGTAAATCGTATGACTTAGAGATTTGATATTTGGTATTTAGGTAAAGATTAAAAAAATGAACGCTTGACGTTGACCGTTACCATGGCAACCAGTTAGAAATTTATAACGGTAAAGTTAGACTAGCGATTGGTAACTCTAATTATAAGGGCTTTCTAATTATAGACCACGGTACGGATAGGAGCGTGGCAATAATGTGTGACCGAAGGTCACACAAACGAGGCCCGAAGGGCCTCGCGCGTGCCGCAGGCACGAGTGGCCACGCCACTTGTTAGAAAGCCCTTATCTATAATATAGGGCTTTCTATAGGGCTTTATAACGGACTTTTAGCATGTCTGAATGTATGCTATGAAATCGATTACAGGTCGCAATTTTGAAGATAGCGACTTGAAATTTGGCATAGAGGTAGAGGTCCACGAACCCTCGGAACCTATTGATTTTGGTTATGATCGGTCAATATACAGGGTGTGAAAACAGGACAAGTTACCGTTTTTTGGCATTTTTGACCGTGCAAACAAGGACCAACTTTTCTTTTTTTTTATGTCAAATGAAAGTATTCGGTAAGACACGTATTTTTGTTCCTTTGCTCTTTTGCTCTAATTGTTATACAGGGTGTGAAAACAGGAAGTTACCGTTTTTTCGCATTTACAGGTCGCAATTTTGAAGATAGCGACTTGAAATTTGGCGTAGAGGTAGAGGTCCACAAACCCTCGGAACCTATTGATTTTGGTTACGATCGGTTAATATACAGGGTGTGAAAACAGGACAAGTCACCGTTTTTTCCTATTTTTGTTCGTGTAAAGAAAGATTATATTCTTTTTTTTATGTCAAATAAAAGTATTCGGTAAGACACGTATTTTTGTTCCTTTGCTCTTTTGTTCTAATTGTTATACAGGGTGTGAAAACAGGACAAGTTACCGTTTTTTGGCATTTAAGATCGCAATTTCGAAGATAGCTACTTGAAATTTGGCATAAGGTTAGAAGTCCACAAACCCTCGAAGCCTATTGATTTTGGTTACGATCGTTTAATATACAGGGTGTGAAAACAGGACAAGTTACCGTTTTTTGGCATTTTTGTCCGTGTAAACAAGGACCAACTTTTTCTATTTTTCATGTCAAATGAAAGTATTCGGTAAGACACGTATTTTTGTGCTTTGCTCTTTTGCTCTAATTGTTATACAGGGGGTGAAAACAGGAGAAGTTACCGTTTTTTGG
>MU185895.1:60341-94144 GCA_016904865.1 Pissodes strobi | reverse complement strand
CTCAACTTAATAGAAAATTTATTCCTATTGTTTCGGAGGTTCCGTCTCTATCTATTTCATTGATTCTGTATTAACCCATCCTTTTCTGGCATGGTGAAAGGACATTCTCAGATGGCGCTAGGAACTAAATATACAACAATGCCAAATGTAACACATCCCAATATAGTCCAGTAAAATAATAATTTTTTACTCTTATCTAACGCAAGTAAAGAGTAAGTGACAGAAGTAGTAAAATAAATCAATAAATAAAACGTGGCAACGCTGCGGAAAAACCTGTCTGCCATTTTTTAGTATTTGTATTTATTTTGAGTTGTGATTTCTACTTTGTGACTTTATTAAGTGATTTTTAGAAAAATTTTCCTCGCAGGTATACTGCTTTTTTCAAGGCTTTTTTAGTCTGTTTATTTAGGAAAACTTTCAATAACGATATTTATAGATTTGGCCGATTTGGGACCCAAAATCTAGAAAGCTCTTAGAGGAAAGACCTTTCTCCCTGCACTGTTTTTATTCGCCAGGCCGAAAATATCCCATTCAGAGTCCCATCTTTATTGCAAAAACAGACAATAAGGTCTACGTTGGGGTTTGGAACCTTCGGCAACATGCACTAAAACAGAGTTTTATCCACAATACCGAAACAGAATATTTGCACTCGACGCGCGTTTCGCTAACCATGTTAGCATCATCAGGAGATGATTAAAACTAGTGAGTTTTAATCATCTCCTGATGATGCTAACATGGTTAGCGAAACGCGCGTCGAGTGCAAATATTCTGTTTCGGTATTGTGGATAAAACTCTGTTTTAGTAAGACAATAAGGTGTTATCAACAAAGAAACCTCCAAATAATGGCAAGCGAATGCGTATAGTGTGTGATGCTAGCGAGAAATAGGAAACTTGTTCTAGTTTCCTGCAAATCTTGAAAGGTAAGTTGTTAACTTTACAAACTTATTTAATTAGGCAAAATAGGAAGAGCCTAGAGATGAACAATCGGCTCAAATTGAAGCCTAAATAATAATAGTAATGAAACAATCTTTATATATCATGCAAAATTTTGCATGACATATAAAGATTGTTTCATTACTATGTTTCATACATGCATACAGCCTTTACTCTTTATTTAAATAATAATTGAAGAAAATACCTGATGTAATAAAGTTTGCAGCAATTTTTGTCATATTATTTATGTATTTACCTAAGTAAAGGAGGAATGTTCAGATTCTGAACAATGAACATAGAGATGTTAGGGCTCGTACAGGCAGAATCTGAACACTGAACATAGAGATGTTAGGGCTTGTACAGGCATTCTGATGTTTGCAGTTTTTTACTTAAAAATGATAGTAAGAAAGATATCTATGAATACGGCTAGGGATACACATGGTGTTGTTGATGACATGCTTACATGCATTTCGAAATACATTCAAAGCTATCAAAAGTCAACTGTATTAGTGTTGCACCAACGGACACTTTACCACAAATAGATAGCACATGCTATTTAAATAATGTCTGTAAAAATGTTTTAGGTCAAGAATATGGCAGGAGCATTTGGGAATGAAGTTTACTGGAGATTCACTGCGGAATTACAGAATTTGCAATAAGTAATACAAAAGAGAGATTGTGTAGATGCTATACAATATAAACTTTAAAAAGCAGCAGTACCATTTGCATAGATTCAAGAACTTTCTACTTCGCCTTCCTGTTCCTATGTAGAAATACTATTTCAATATACAGTAGAGACTGCCTAGAGAATGAAGGTGGGTACTGGGGTATCAAACATTATACATATTGATAAAAGATGGCCATGGAATGGAAAACGTCTGTCTTATGTCTATGTCATTCTTTTAAAATAATTCTAGTAAAATTGTCAAGTTCAATGTCATACTGACATTCTAAGACAGACAGGTTATATTTCATAGCCAACTTTTATCAATAAAATTTTTGACATCTCTGTAACAGCTTAGTACAGCATTAAGCTGTGTCGGTATTATGATGCATGCTGCAGGCAGTTTGGCAATATTATTAACATTATATTTGAAATTGAACTTTACTATAAGACTAAAACTTCTTAGTTTTTTTCCAAGCATAAAAGTTATTTATACTGTTGACTGTTGGTAATAAAAATTATAAAAGCAATTTCTCAAAACTATCCAAAATCCTTGTCAAATCTGGCAGATTCAAATGCTGTACGAAATTTGTTTAAGGATATGCCCTCTCTTACAGCAGATTTTATGATGTCACAGATACGGTGGTTTAGAAGCAAATCAGCAAAAGGGAAACGGTGGACTTTTGATGGTGCTCTAACTGTATTTAAGCGAAGTCCGAGATGCTACAAACTACTGCGATCCTTTGTTGCATTCTCACATTAAATGTCATTTTTGTGTAATACATAACACTCTTGTTATTGTTTATATCAGCGTTCTTTATAATTTATTAATACTATTATTATTATTTAAAATATGCATCAAATACACTTTTACAAAAATGTAGCTCAAATTATTTATATATTAAGGGCATTATGAAGATGTTTATGCCTCCGAGGGCAACAATCTTACAAAGCCGAAGGCCTTTGGCCCAAGGGTTTGTAAGTTGCCCGAGGGTATAGACATCAAGTAATGCTAGTGGTACATACATTTTATGTCCTACTCGAAAACATGTCCTACTTCAAATTAAATTAAAAAAATATCAAAATCACGAAAGGTTTTTTACTTATATAGTTGCTAAATAAATAAAGTGTTCATTGTTGTGCTGTCAAAGTCAAAACTGAAATTCATATAAAATAATGGATTTTCCGTTGATTGATTCCGAATAGAATTGCTGTTAATGCTGCCAAAGCTGTGCATAATCTTGTCCCAAAGAAGTCTAAAGACGTCGATGATAAAAAAATAAAAGGTTTGGGGATTGGATGAAAAATAATGATGTAAAAATTATCAACGAGATGGTGCTACTTGGATATTTCCAGGAATTGGTATGTTAAAATTGTTATTGTCAATTATATTAATATACTAATATTGTATACCGATTATAGTCTGGAACATTCACTCCTAATTTCCTATGGACGAAATTTTCAATGTTAAAGAAGACATTAATAGTTAATAAAAATATAGACATTGCAAAATATTGCAAGTTAGGCCAGTATCTAAAGCAAGCATCCAAAGGATATGAAGTGAAGAAGTCGAAAATTTTGACTCAGAACAGAAGTGCTGAAATTCATCTGTGAAGCTCAATGTAACCTTTTTGATGTACAAAGTGGCTCTGTTAATTGGTGTATATGGTGGGTGCCGCCGCCAAGAGGTAGTTAATATGTTGGTTGAACATATAGAGGATCCGTAGTAATAGTTGATATTCCCGAAACAAAGACTGATAAAAAGCGCGTCTTCACAATTATTGATGAGGAGATGGATTGTTTGAAGCTACTGAGAACTTATTGGTCTTTACGCCCAACGAACTGCAACATCAATAGACTCTTTTTTTGTTACCGTAACGGTCGTTGTTTTTCACAGCCAGTTGGGAAGAACACCATAGGCAAGATTCCTTCATTATTGCAAAATACCTGGATCTAAGCGATACGGACAAATATACTGGTCATTGTTTACGCAGAACCTCTGCAACTTTGTTGGCGGACGCGGGGGCAAACATGATCACACTGAAAAGATATGGTGGTTGGAAAAGTTCAGCCATGGCTGAGGAATATTTGGAAGACAGTATGTCTTCTAAAAACAACATTTCGAAATTGATGGCTGGAGTACCATCAACATCAGAAAACGTTCAATCATCATCAATTTCTGTTAGTGAAAATCTCGAAACAATGGAAAACATTGACTTATCAAAAGCCGGTAAATTTGTTTTTACTGGGTCTTTTCATAACTGTTCATTTAATATAAATGATAACTAAGTTTTTTCGTTAATAAAAAGTTGTTATTTTGATTTTTCCTATTTATTTCTCTTAATGCCTGAGGGCATTAGAAACTTCCTTAATGCCCTAGGGTATTATATACCATTTAAAGTGTCTGGTAACTATGGTATTATGAAATAATAATATTCGAGTAGGACATAAACATTTTGACCATTTACTTATATTTTTGCTGTAAACTAGATTTACACCAGAGTTCTGTTAATTTGATTTGTTAAAAATATATAGAATATTGTCAATAACATATGCACTCACTTTATATCCCTAGGTTGGTGTTTAATTATATACCTAATATAAACATTAATAAATAATTTTAGTGATTTCTATTGGAAGAGTTAGTTGTGCACTGAGTGTATTCCTATTTTTCATGAACCAACATCAGTAAACAGAGATAAAAATACAATAAAAATTCTAATAAAAGATATTTGAATTTGAATTTACACTCATTGCGCACTAACTCTTCCGATAGAAATCGCTATTTAATAAAGTACCTAACGTAAAATGCAATTATTTCAAATTTTTGCGGATTCCATAGCGCCATCTACGTTCCACCTTTCATCATGCGAGACAAAGATGGAGAATAGAATGGGATATTATTTTGACACATAGTTGAGTGTCTCATTGTTGTCTCTGCTAGTACTACTATTCTTTTTTAGTAAACAATTTTTATTGGACAAAGAGTCCAAAAGGCTATCGACCGAGGTCTTTCAGCCATCTGGATTACATAACCTATATACTTTTACAATAAATACAATGAAACAGAGTGGGTTAACAATATTAGAAAAAAAAATAAAAGAAACAAGAAAAGAAAGCATACTTATAATAAATCCTACACAATACATTTACAAACTTAATTGAAAGTAAAATACTTTAAATGTTGCTTAAAATTTGAAAGACAGTTCTTTACAGATATTGTCTTTTTCTTACACAATCTGGTGGAAGATTCAAAATGAATGGCTGTATTATGGCCATGTTGGCGGGTCTGTTTTTAAATTTGATGTTTTTTTTTGGATAATGATAAGATTACTAACTTATGTAACAATATGTTTTTGGGTTTGGTTATTGATAATAAACTTAACATGTGGAGAATCTTTGTAGCAAATTATCAACCGGATGCTATTAAATAAGGGCTATTAAGCACGAATTAGATATGTCAGTAGCTAGAAATGCATAGTTTGCACTAGTTGAATCCCACTTAAGGTACGGGATTTGTTTCTGGGGAAGTTGTACAGGCATATTATTCAACTCTGTGTTTGTATTTCAAAAATGTGCAATTAGATATCTCTGTGGTGCTAAGCCTCAAGACTCATTCAGGAGCTTATTTCTTGAACAGAAAATCATGCCTCTTCCTTCTAGCTTAGTGTTAGAGTATGTATGCCTGATGCACAGGAAATACTCTTCCAACATTCACACCCCTTCGTTGGGGTTCAGGTGGTTGAGGTTGTGCCATGTGTGTCCTGCTGTGTTGTGTTGTCCACACGTATATTTCGTGGTCCCGTTTTAAGCGTTTTTTGACGACTTAGTTAAATGTTTTAATACATGTATGTGGTATCATTTTACTCAGTATATGTTCTAGTGTATTTTGGTGTATAAATCGGTATCTATAGTTGATCGTGGTGTCGGTTAATTACATAAATCCTATGCAGTTTCAGTAAGACCAGCTGCGGGAATTTGTGTACTTGTCTATTGTGTACTATTTTTTGTTGGAATTTCGGCGATAGCGATAACCAGTGAATACCTTTACTTCTCTTATCACAAGCGGTTGACCCAATAATTGATATTGTACTAGATTTTGTAAATTTACAGTGCTACCTGTAAATTAAGTGACGAAAATGCAAAGGGCATTTAAATGCTGCAGAAACAAGGAGTTCTCAAACTTCTGCTGCATCGTTTGTTCCAGTATATTTCACCCTAGTTGTTTGGAGCGCTCTAATGAAGTAGTCAAGTTGGGTGGATATAAATTTTTTTGCTCTGTAAATTGCTAACTGGCGAATAACAAGAGTGAGGATTACATCAAGACCATGAAACAACACGTAGCTGAATTGGAGGACGAGTTATCTGCAAAGGATAGACATATCCAACGTCTACAGCGGAATAGCGCAGTGTTTGATGATGTTGTCCTAGAAGCTGAAAAAAAGTTTATATCTCAATTAGAACAGCAAACAAAGGAGATGGAAACTCTGCAAATGGAATTACAAAAGCTAAAAGAGATAGAGACTGATTTAAAACTAAACGTGGACAACTATAGAAACAGGGCAAATGAATTGAACGAAAGAATCAGAGAGCAGATAGAGCTAAATAAAAACATGATAGTAAGCATCAATGTTTTAGAGAACGTGAACAGAGGGCATCTTGAGGAGCTCCATAAGTTAAAACAACAAATAGCAGATAATAGGAGAATCATACCAAGGCCTGAACCTGTTCCACTGTCTACTACCTCAAATTCTACATCATATGGAAAAAACTCGCTTCCACAAAAAAGGGACCGAATACTTATTGCCGGCTCTGCTGTTACAGGAATTGAATAGAAATATACTTTATTGTCAGAATAAATTTCATTGACAAAGCATAAAAACAACAAAATAGAATCACAGGTAAAACTTATATGGTAAGTAATAAAGTAGTAGTACGAAAAACAGTAAACAATATAGGAGTAACAGTTTCTCCTTTCTCTGATGAAATCGCTGACAGGAGAAAAGTTTGATATTAATAGCCAAAGAATGCAAATCACATGATATCAACACTGCTGGACTTAAGTTTGCCCTACTGCAAGCGCTTTACCAAGAGAGATTTTGTGTTTCTATTCGCCAATCCTCAGGACTCATATAATGGTAAAAAATTGTGCGAAACTGACCTAAAAAATAAGCTCATTAAATTCCAGCATACAAACTTAGTTTTAATCGGTCCATACCTTACTCCTAATCGACCAGTTTTAAATATAATGGTCGCTGCTCAAAATTTTTTACTTGGGAATTGCTTCAGGGAAATATCAAGTGCAACGTTCCTGCCTCTAACTTCTCGAGAACCGATCCACAAAAAACATTTAGCAGAATATTTAGTAGCTTGTTTCATCCAAAATGATATGGCACCAATCTCTGCAATCACCAACAATAAAACTCCCAATTCAGAAGGTTCGACCAAGAGTGTGCACAATTCACCTGAGGTGCCAGTGGTGGATTCATGTGAGGAACAGTCACTTTTTGCAGAAATGAACACTTTTTTAGACCAATCCAGAAGAAAAAAAAGGAGTGAACTTATAGTAAATGATAATAAATGTGAACTTTATTCAATTATGCTGCTAAATATTCAATCACTAAGGAATAAAACCAATGAACTCTTTCTTTTCTTAAATGAATACAAATTCCCCAACATAGTTTTATTGACGGAACATTGGCTGAAGCAGAATGAACTATGTTTTATATCAAATTATGTTATATTATCAAAATTTTGTAGATCCCAGTCAACCCATGGTGGCTGTTTAATCCTAGTCAATGAAACTTTTCTAAAGCAGAACTCATTTCAATCGATAACAAAGTTCGACCACTTACTACAAGAATTCGCGTTCGAATTTACGATAATTTTTTCAAAATCTCACAACCTATATGTAATTTGCATTTATCGCTCACCTACCTCTGACAGTGATGTACTTTTCGTAGGGCTGGAGGATATCCTATCTAACATGTCGAGCTCAGCACACATAATTCTGACCGGAGATTTAAATATAAACTTTGATGAAAAGAGTTCTGCTTGCACAGTGCGGCTATCTAGTTTACTCGACTCATATAATTTGCAAATGCATGTTTGATCGCCGACGCGCATCACTCAGTTCTCATCTAGTACGATTGACTATGTGTGTTCTAATTTGTGTGATGAACTTGCTAGTTGTACAGTTGAGAATGCAGCATTATCGGATCATGAAGCGATTTATCTCAGGACCCATCGTTCAAGAGACAAAATCTCTTTTGGCAGAAACAATTATGCTCGATTCTACAGTTTATGTGCCTCCTCTTGCTGGGTCCCTATTCTAGATTCTGAAGATTCAATATCTGCTTCTCATACTAAGTTAGTTGGGTTGTTTAACAAGGTTTTCCCAATAACTAAAATTAAATCTAAAAAACAGTCAAAAAAAGTCTGGTTTACTAAAGGTCTAACCATTTCTTCTAATAATCTTCGCTCACTGCATATGATCAGAAAGTTCACTTCATGCCCAGGTTTTAATGAGTATTTTGCCAAATATCGCTCCATATTCCGTCGCTTAATAAAATTATCCAAAGAAAAATATTATTCAGATCGCCTAAGCAACTGCCACAATTCACAAAAAGAATGCTGGACTATTGTGAATGACATAAGTAAAAAAATGCTCATCGTCCTGCTTTAACTCCTCTCAGTTCCCCGGATTCACTCAATAGTTTTTTTTGTAGTATAGCCAGTAACCTACAACAGCAACTCCAACATTCGGTTGATCCAATAGACCATTTATCTCATATAAATATTCCAAATTCATTTTTGTTTTTCCCAACTGATCTTAAAGATGACGGGCTAATGACATCTTGAGTGGGTGCCAATTTGGTTTTCGGGAGGGCACTAGTACAGATGATGCTATTTATCATTTAGTGTATGATTTGTACTCACATATTAATGATGGTGGGATCTCGGCAGCAGTTTTTTGTGATCTGTCAAAGGCGTTTGACTGTGTTAGTCGCGAAATTCTGCTGCGGAAACTGTACCATTATGGATTTATTTTATTTATTTATTTATTTATTCATTTACTTCCATTGACATGATCACATATGTTGGAATTGTCAAATACAAATTTAAAAATACATTAAAAACAAGATACAAATGATTAAAATCTAACACTATAACTAAGCAAAATTTCATTAAATAAAAGCGTGTGAAAAAAATTCAGTCAATGAATAAAAGGGGTTCTCAGCTAATATGGACTTAAGTTTCCTCTTATAGAGGTGGAGAATCCGAATATCCTTAATATTTGAAGGCAAGTGGTTATAAATTTTAAGGGAAGTGATCCCAGGTCCCTCCTGCACCTGGGTCAACCGGGCACCAGGAATGAAAAGCCTTTCAGCATTTCTTGTCATGTAACGATTAATAACCCCGCACTTCGGGAATTCATTAAGATGTTTAAATACATAACAAGCACATTCAAAAATGTATAAACCAATAACGGTGAGAATTCGTTCTGATTTAAAAGTTTGGCGACAGGAGGCTCTGAATGGTAAGCGGAACATAGTTCTTATTATTCTCTTTTGGCTTATCAAAACTTTATTTATGTTACTAGAGTTACCCCATGCCAACAGTCCATAAGACAAGATCGATTGAATGGTAGCATAATAAAACATCTTAAGGATAGGTTTCTTCACAAAATCTCTCAACTGCAGTACAGCATAGTTCCTGGATGACAATTTATTACAGGTGTTATGGATTTGACCAGTCCATGAGAGATGAGAGTCGACCGCAATGCCTAAGAAGGTTACGTCCTCACGCTGTACAAGATTTGATGACCCGTCTCGGACAAGCAGACTCCTGTCCTGAGTCACCCTGATAGGGGTGAAAACAAGAAAGTTAGTTTTCGCGGTGTTCAGGCAAAGGCCATTTCCCACGCACCACGCAGCAATATCTCTCACACACCTGTTCGCCTTGGTGCAAAGACTCTCATAATCACTCCCCTCGACAACTGCCGACGTGTCATCCGCAAAGAGAGTTATATAACTATCGCCGGCCAGCAGAGGTAGGTCGTTTATAAACATAAGGAACAAGATTGGCCCCAGTACACTGCCCTGGGGAACGCCCGTGCTAACATTTGCCCAATCAGATACAGTCAGTCCACCATCACCCAACAATTTCACGGCTTGACTCCTGCCTGAAAGGTAGGTCTTTATCCAGTCACATGCCGGCCCCCTAATACCATAATACGCCAGTTTATCCAATAGTGTCGCATGATTTATGGTATCGAAGGCCTTTGTGAAGTCATAGAAAATCCCAACAGATTTCAGCCCCTCGTTGAAATTACCCAGGATCTTCAGGTAAAATGATAATATGGCGTCAGTAGTTGATCGTCCAACTCTGAACCCGAACTGCCTGCAGGTCAATATCTGGAAGGACTCCAAAAAACCCACCAATCTTCCCCGAAAAGCCCTCTCGAAAACCTTTGAGAACACGGACAGCAGGGCGATCGGCCTGTAATTCTCCACCGCAGTCGGGTCACCTTTCTTATAAACTGGTACTATGACCGCCCTTTTCAAGGCATCCGGGAAGTAGCCATGTTCGAAGGAACAATTTATAAGGTAGGTCAGAGGAGCCAGAATCTCTCTCGCACAGTAACTCATTAGGTTGCAGGGAACCTCGTCGACACCGCAAGAGTTCTTAATGGCCACAGACCTGAGAATAGTCAAAACTTCATTCTCGGTTAGAGGTGTCAAAAAAATCGTATGGCAGTTGGCACTGTTGGGTAAGGTTGTGCTACCACTTCGCTCTGTACCACACACATCACGCTTTGCACCATTCAAGAGTTGGTCCACCGATTCGATGAAGAAGGTGTTGAAGGCATCAGCGATCTCATTCTGTCCCGTCACTTCCTTACCACAGTGCATAATACGATCGGGAATTGATTTTTTTTTAAGTTTCATGCTAGTGAGTGAGTTTATAACGTCCCACGCACATTTACTAATATTAGGTGAAGTTAGCAGTTCATTAGAGTAATAAGCCTTTTTTGCGACCATAATATTTTTTTTATGTAACTTAGTACTGCCCTTGTAAAGAGTTTTAAGGTGTTCATTATTATTTGAGTATCTTACTCGTCTGTGAAGCTGCCTCAGCTCAACACCCTCACTGATAAGTTCAGGAGTTATCCAAGGATTACGTTTACCCCTTGTGGCTTTATTTCGTTTGGTTTGATATGGAAATGACATGTCAAACAAACTGTAAAAAGTTGAAAAAAAGTAAGTGAATTTATCCTCTAGATCTAGATGATGCAATTTAGGTAGCCACTGTTCCTTTGAAAGCAAGTAAATAAAGGTATTTTTATTTTCTCGAGAAAAAAATCTCTTCCTAGAGGGGGGCGCTGTGCTGTCAGTACACTCACCGGGCTCAAAGTACAAAACCTGGGCTCTGTGGTCCGAGAAAATTAAATCTAGGGTTATAGCCATAGTAAAAGGTGCATTTGTAAATACATTATCGATCAGGCTGCAGGACTGACCTGTGACTCTAGAAGGTTCAAAAAACGATTGCACAAGTCCATATGAACCGAAAATATTTTTAACATTTAAAACTTCATGACTATTACACTTAAAATCACAGTTAAAATCACCACAAATAAATAAAAATACATTACGCTTACAAAAATGAACTAACATTTTGTCCAAGGCCATATAAAATTCATCAAGGTCAGTTCCAGGGGCTCGATATACACAACAAACTAAAATTCGTGTGTCGGTCGAAGTTTGCAACAGTGCTGCGGTGTACTCAATTTTTTTTTCAATCGCCGGAACATCATCCAAAACAACGGGGTTGAACTCAGCAAAATTTTCACGCACCAGTACAGCCACGCCACCCGCGCGTGATTCCTCTCTGCAGTAGTATGATGCTAGGTCATAATTGTTTATTTTAAAGCACGAGGCTTCATTATTTGACAACCATGTCTCCGTAACACACAACACTTCTGGGTATCCCTCATAATGTAGAAAGAGCTCGAGTTCTGAGGATTTCAGACGAAGACTTCTCGCGTTTAGATTTACCAGCCGAGCTCTAGTATTAGTTGTTTTTTTGGGTAAGACTTTCACCATCCTGCCGAGGTTCTGTTGCCAAATTTCCGGGATTGGTTCCGATGCGTGTTGTTACCTCGTGGTTCGTGGGGGCGAAAAAACTTCTTGATTAAAATATTCTCCGGCCAATTATTCGGGTTGAGTAATCTGTCTTCAAGTTCATTGTTGGCATTGACCTTAAAAGATCTGTACTCGCCGGACTTCACATCAATCTTTTCTACCCCAAATTTTATGTCAGGGCCAAAATTGTTTTTTAAATATTCGACAAGGTCTGATTCCCTCACTTCCAGAGAAATTCTTGACACAAAGATGGATGTCTGCGGCGTAGATGCCACTAGTTTGTCGTTGGTTTTCAGGGGAGTTTCTTTGTCTTGGTTTTCATCGTTCTTGCTTGGTCGTCGTCAACGTGTCTTCATAGGGCCTAATTGCTCTACCTACAAATCCATTGATCACGGAGTGCCACAGGGTTCGGTTTTGGGTCCAGTCCTATTTCTGCTTTACATAAATGATCTCCCTAATCTTCCTATTCGCGGTAAGTTCACCATATTCGCTGATGATACCACCATATTGTGGAAGGCTCTGGACCCCGTTTCCCTCCAAAAAATCATCTTGGAGGATCTCCAAAGCGTGAAAACTTGGTGTGACTCTAACCTGTTAACACTCAATCCCACAAAATTGATATGTTTTAAATGTAATCTCGCGAACATATTCATTGATAATGCTCCAGTTGAGATCAGGCTTGACAGCAAATTTCTTGGAGTTTTCATAGATGGAGATCTTAAGTTCCATTCACACACACATACTTGCTAGTAGGCTATCATCTAGTTGTTTTGCTGTTAGAATCACTGTTCAGGAGCTGGGCCCTAGGATTGGCAAGTCGGTGTATTATTCACTTTTTGAATCCCATCTTCGATATGGAATTGCTTTCTGGGGAAGTGCAAGCGGCTTCATGATTCAAATGATTTTCATTATTCAAAAAAGGGCTGTTAGATATATTTGTAGAGCTGGTCCCCGAGACCCGTGTCGACCTTTTTTTCGTCAAGAGAAAATATTAACTCTTCCATCTTTGTATATCCTCGAGACTGCTTGTATTGTCTTTAAATACCAGTCGAGGTTTACGATGAGAAGCTCCCGGTATCCTAGCAGGAATAACAGGATTTTCCGTCTTCCCCAGCCTACTTCAGCGCTCACGAGGCGCTCAATCTTCTACGAAAGTATAAATATCTTTAACCACCTCCCACCTTATATCAAAAGTTCAGCATCTCCCAAGGTATTCAAGAGACAGCTAAAGAGGCTGCTAATTGAGAAAGCTTATTACACTCTCCTGGAATTCCTCGAGGATGCACTATGACGGGTATATTGCGAGAATGACATGTGATGCGGCGTTTGCTTTGTGTATATTTTTATTTTTTTAACTTGTTACTAGTTTTGTCTGTTGCTGTAAGCCAAATTTTTTTACCATTTGTGTCTATTACATATGTGTTGACAATTGACATTATTAATTATTAAATTTAAACTTTACATTGTTCTTAAATTTTCTGTCCTTTTAAAAATATCTGTTGTATAGTATGTTAAGTATTTTTAAGTTTGTCTGTTTTTTTTTTGTTTTGGACTTTTGATCTTTAAACATGCCTTTTTGCACTTCAAATCTTACTTTATGGATATTTTTTTTTTTTTATTCTATTTGCTTTATTAGGCTTATAATTATTATGCATGTTTTATTATTAGCTATGGATTTGTTAAAAACATTTTATGTTAAAACAATAAAGCAATATTTGATTTGATTTGATATTTTGGCTGTCAGCTTGATTTTTGCTTGAGTTTTGTGGAACACTTTGAGTGCATCCAAAAAAAGATCGCAAAAAGACTTTTATTTCTTTAGTAGAATTTCAAGTAGTTTATCTATCCAGACAAGAATTTGTGTCTATAATGCTATTATTCAGCCTCACTTTGACTTTTGTGCTTCAATCTTATATATGCTCAATATCAATCAAATGCAAGGGCTTCAAAAGCTTCAATACCATGGTATGAGAGTAATCCTGAGAGCTAGTCCATTTACTCCAATCTCCGATATGCTTGAAATTTTGAATTGGTTTCCGGTCCAAAATCGAATTTACTTTTTAACTATGGTCTTTATATATAAAATTATTAATCACCTGGCACCTCAGAATTTTGATGATTTAAGTGATTTTTGATTGGTTGTGTGGTTATGCCTAAGCAAAATTTAGACTTTATCAGAGTCTATAATAGTACGAATTGTTAGGAAACTGTCTGCCTACCTATATTCTTTGTCGTGAATTGTTGATATATTGTATATTAGCTTTTACCTATTTCAATAAAGATATTTAATTTTTTCATGTCATTTCAATACCAGAAATTCTTTTATCATTAATCTCCCGATTCCAACTGCATTAACTAAAAGTTCTCTTATTTGCAACAGTAAGAAATTATTTAATCATCTTCCTCTTGCAATAAGAAAAATAAAATAATATAGGATTATTTCCTGGCCCACTTTGTCTTAGTTTGTTTCTTGTATTGATGTCTGATACTTATATAGGTACAATTATGGATTTTATTTTTTGTGATTTTTAAATTAGTGTATTTTGACGGTTTTGATGGCATATGTGTATAAATATGTAGGTATATACAGAATAACCTCTCCTGGTTTTGTCTATTGAGTGGTATGTCTTGCTTTTTTTACATTTATAATGATTTATTTAGCTGTTAGGTTTTCACTACAGATTTGTCAATGAGACTTTTATGTACTTCCAACAATAAAGCATATTTGAGTTTGAGTATCATAAAAAGCGGTTTATTTTATATGAATAATTTGTACTGCTATATATATGGGGGGGGGGGTGTTGGGTACAAATAATATTTGAAAACAGGCACGCGACTTCCTCGCTACATCACTGCTGGATACCTTAACAGCAAAATCTGCAAAAGTAAGCCTTCAATCAAATGCCTGCCATAAGTAGACATTTCTGTGCATTTCTATAACATATCAAACACCAGCCCTTGATCGAAGGTCCCAAATCCTTGGCTCAGGTCTGTCATAAAAGAGCATTTATTCAATCATCAGCGGTAGTTATCACTGACTTTTTCTTTCTAAAACTATGATATTTACTCTTTTACTTTTTTACTCTTTACTCTCTTTGAAAGTTTTTGCTTCTTTCGTTCGGCATATCTGATATAGCATGTTGCTAAAATATTGTTGTTCTTAAAACCTGTGTATAAGCAACAATAATTTCACAATGTGCTAAATTCATAAATTCAAAGTAAGTACTATCCTGGTATCTCAAAAAATTATCCATAAATGTTACTTTAAATACTGCAGTCATCTGATTTTGGATAGAGAATGGTCCAGAATTAGACATATTGGAGCTAAACACTTGATTCTTAAAGACATGCACACACTAAGACCCTTTAAGCAGCTCAGGGAAAAGTATGACACAAACTCATTCACAGGATGGCTTAGAGGCTCCGATAAAAGAATAACTCAAAATTCTACAGGCTTTTTGTTGTCTTTCTTATCTACAAATTTAACTAAATAAAAGTTTCTTGGTTTGATTTCTTAAAACTGAAATCAAAAGAAATCAAAATGGGGGGTGTGGCTACAGAATTCCGCAATTTTTGTTTTTAGTAGAATGCTTTCATTATAGAACAGTTTAAGTGAAAAAGATCTGCAGATCACCCACATTTGAGTCAAAAAAAAAACCCAAATTTCGACTTTTGAGGTTAAATTGACCTAGAACGACGAACCATCGCTACTACTTTCCTGGGTGTAACGTGGAAAAAAAAAACAAAAAATGTTTGTTTTTGTTTGTTTGCTTTTTTGAGTTGTCCATAATTTTCGTTTATTTATGTGGTTTTAGTCACAAATAATGTCTGAATTTGTGTTGGAAGTAACCTTTGGAGTTTTGTGCTTGTGAATTGCGCAAGGTTTCGGCTTAAAACTGTGAATTTATTAAAAATTAGTGTGACTAAAATAAAGTAATTTTTGCCACGTTGCCAGTGCCTCCCATTGAAAATTCTTGGGGATTATGGAGGAACTACAGTGTGCATTTTGTGATCAGATCTGCTATTTTAAGGAGAGCAAGGGTTGTTTGTTTGGTTGTGCTTGTGATAATTGCAAGAAAGTCTCTTGTAGAGATTGCAGCAAAATTTCTTCCCAAGAGATCAGATGTGCAATTGCTAAAACTAGAACAGTCTTAGTCTGGTGCCGTGATTGCATAGGCGAATTTTCCAAATTCGATTATGTAAAGAATTTTGATAATACTGTTGATGCTGGAGTATCTACGGAGCCATTTAATAATGGAAGTCTTGAATCGAGTGGTGATGTCATGATGAACAACATAACTCGGGAACAACTGCTCAATGAGGTCTTGGAGGTTATTGAGGAACGCCTTGAAAATAAGTTTCAAACTATGTCCAGAATTATCTTGGATAGCAACAAGGATCTAGTAAGATTTTTATTGGAGGGTCGAAAGGAAAATCTGTGCTCACAGGATGTTTGTGTCAATGTGACAACGCCGCCCCCTCAGCCCATGAGGACGGGAAATGTCATAAAATCAGCTGTTCATCAAAACGCTGCAATACAAACCAATGTTGCCAACCATTCCTCTTCATCTTCTGTCAATGGGTCAATGGCCCGGAGCAATCTGCGCCATGAGGAAGAAAGAGAGAAAGGAAAATCTGAAAGGTGTCATCAGTCAGTTGATGTAAACAATGAATCAGCTGAGAACCAGCAAGGATTTACCATCGTACAAAACCGAAAACGCCGGAAAAATAATAACTTTGTCATGGGAAAAGCACATTTCCGAGGAGATGAAGATTTTTCAGGATCAATGCAGAAGGAGCTTTTTTATCTGGGTCGCGTTAGAATGGGGGTAACCCCTAGCTTTATTGAACAACATATCAAAAAGCAGTGCCCTGAAATTAGGGACCTTAAAGTTGAAACTTTGCCTGTTAAAGGTGAGACTATCTCTTTTAAGATAAGTATACATTCTGATTGTAGGGATGATTTTTTGAGACCTGATATTTGGCCTAAGGGGGTCATTCTGCGAAAATTTTGGGTAAACAAACGTAAGCCTGAAAATTTTCAAAGAGACCGGGGCAATCAAACCCTAGTTTAATAAACGGCTCTTCTCATCCAAGCATTTCTGTTTACTATATTAATACAGGTGGTATGAGAACAAAAATAAAAAGTTTTCAACAAGCATTGAGTTGTTGCTGTTATGACATTATTATGATAGCAGAAACTTGGTTAACATCTGACTTTTCTGATGCCGAAGTTGGAGTCTCAAATTATGACTTATATAGATGTGACCGTGAGTCAGGTTCAAATACCTTAAAGGTGCGTGGGGGTGGGGTATTGATCGCAGCTAAAAAACATTTATTCACACAAAAAATTATTATTCCCTCTGTTGAAGCTGATATTTATCAGGTTTACTTAACATTCAGTGTAAAAAATCAATCTTTTGTTGTTGGCTGTGTCTATATACCATCTCCATCGCCTTACCATGCTTATGTAGCACATTGTGATTCTCTAGATTGTGTAATTGATGAGTATTCTGATAGTTTGTTTGTCCTGGCAGGAGATTATAACTTGCCTCAGGTTAGATGGGGTAATGATGATCTTGGTCTGACTGCTGATTATGAGCATAATGACTCGGTAAATATTATTGCCAACTATTTTAGTTTCCACAATTTTTTTCAAAAGAATATGGTTTTGAATAACAATGGAGTTCTTTTGGATCTGGTATTTACTAGTTTGAATTCAATTGAGGTAAGACCTGCTGTGGACACAATTTTTGAAAATAGCTTACATCACACAGCTATTAGCTTTGACATTTATTGTGAGGAAGACTGTGAGGTAATGAATTATGAAGAGTATTTTTATGATTTTAAGAATGGTGATTTTCTTTCAATTAATTATCATTTGGCTAGCATAGATTGGGATGCTTTGTTTAGTAATAAAACAACTAATGAAATTGTAACTTTATTTTATGATATTATATACTCTTTAATAGAACAATTTATCCCTCTAAAGAAATATAAAACTTCTACTTTTCCCTCTTGGTTCTCTTCTGAACTTCGCCATTTGATAATACAGAAAAAACAAATACATAAGAAGTTTAGAATTAGTGGGTTACAGGTGGATTATGAGCACTTTGTGTCCTTAAGACATCAGTGTGAAGTTTTGAGGGATGCTTGTTATGAACAGTACATCAATAGAATGGAGAGCAACCTTTCTGCGGATCCAAAGTATTTTTGGTCATTTATCCAAAGTAAAAGAGGGACATTTAATATTCCTTCTAGAATGACCTATAATGGCAAGGTTAGCTTGAATGCTAAGGACACTGCAAATATGTTTGCTGAGTGCTTTTCTTTGGTATACTCAGATGAACAACTCAATACTGTACCTTCTTTTAATTTTGAAAATTCAATTTGTTTAAGTGCTGTATCATTGTCAGTAACAGAAGTATATGATGTTATTGTTTCCTCTAAGAATAGGATGTGTTCTGGACCAGACGGAATCCCAGCATTTTTTCTTAAACAATGTTTGTGTACAGTTACGAGACCCATATGGATTATTTTTAACTCTTCTCTTGGTTCGGGTTGTTTTCCGGCCCATTGGAAGAAAAGCTTTTTAAAACCGATTTTTAAATCTGGGAATAGAAGTGACATGACCAACTATCGTGCGGTTTGTAACCAATCAGAGTTACCAAAATTACTGGATTGTCTTGTTGGTAGGAAAATAGCATGGAATTTTAGAACTGTTTTTAATCTGGAACAATTTGGATTTGTGAAGGGAAGATCAGCTGATGTCAATTTGGTTTTATATGTTAATCACATATACAATAGTTTGGAGAGGGGATCTCAGGTTGACTCGATTTATACAGATTTCTCTAAAGCTTTTGATCGGGTCGATCATGGGGTCCTCTTAGAAAAACTAAAGGCTCTAGGTATTGTTAACCCTCTTCTTCAATGGATATCGGAGTTTGTTGGAGGAAGAACTCAGGTGGTCAATCTTGGAGGCTCATTATCGGAGGAAATATGTGTGCCGTCAGGGGTACCACAGGGTTCCCATTGTGGCCCTGTTTTGTTTTGCCTTTTCTTGATTGATTTGGTGGACTATCTGAAAAATTGCAGTGTTTTGATGTTCGCAGATGATGTAAAACTCTTTAGAACCATTGAGTCTTTGAATGATGCTGTTCTTCTACAGGAGGATCTTCAATCGTTTTTTGATTGGTGTACTTTAAACAAAATGTCACTTAATATTGACAAATGCCATAAGATTACTTTTTCAAGGCAAAGAAAAACTATAAATTTTATTTATTCAATAAATAACTCTCCAATTTACTCTAAAGCAGAAGTCTCTGACTTGGGAATCTGGATGGACTCAAAATTATCATTTGAGAGCCACATCAATCAGGTAACGAATAGGGCAATGAGGGTGCTTGGTTTTGTTCAGCGTTCAACTGTTGACTTGTCCTTGTTTACTTTTAGAATGCTTTATTGCTCCCTTGTTAGGCCAATTTTGGAGTATGGGTCAGTTGTTTGGTCCCCATCTTACAATTGTTACATTGAACAGCTAGAGAGGGTCCAGAATAAATTTTTGAGAATTGCTGCATTTAGGAGTGGATATCATAGGGATGAATATAACTATCAATGGGTAAGGGATAGTCTAAATTTGCCAACACTAGAATCAAGAAGAATTCTACTAGATCTATGTTTTTTACATAAGGTAATAAATGCTGCTATAGACTGTCCTCAATTGTTGTCACATTTTAAACTTAGAGTTCCTTCTCGAAATAACAGACAGTCAGAAACTTTTATAGTACCGTTTCACCACACTAACTATGGCATGAATGAACCAACTACACGACTGGTTCGCAGGGCTAATGGCCTGCTGGGACAAATAAATTTGTTTGGCTCTAAATTTGGTAACTTTAAGAACAAACTGAAACAAATTTTGTAAAATATTCTATCATCAACCCAATTGTTCCCTTGTAAGTGGTTCTTGGCTGTGTTAATAGATTTAGTGTAGTTACTGTGATTTTGTTTTGTGATATGTGATACTTTTTACGTAATATGAATGTAATTTATTATATTTTGTATGTATATTTTCATAACTACAATGTAAATGGATTCCGTTGATAAATAAATAATAATAAATAATAATAATTAAGGAAATTTTAGCAACCGGTTACCGTAATATATTTGATTTGTGCATATTTGATCAAATATTTCATTTAGTAATTTTTGATCATTCTACCAATATTTCACTTCGCGCATAGCCCTCCACTCGCTCCGGGGGCGCAACCAAGCAAAATTAACCCATGGCATACCCAAAATTAGGAAAAGACTTATTTTTTGGATTTAATTTGTGATTTTTTAAAGAAAAAGTGTATGATCCACCGATTTTTGTGTTCTAATCTGTTCTATTTAAGATGAGCTGGATACAATCCAAAGAAAAGGGCAAAATTCCGTTAGTCGTTAACTTAACCAGAACCCAAAATGAGGCATAAAAGATAATTTGCGATGGCGCTTAATGTGTATAGTGTAAATTTTAAAGTGCTTACATCAGTACCTAGCTAACAGTCTGTTAAATAGATTAACAGTATTTAAACCATGGGGTTCAAAATACAGGGGTAGGTTTACCAAAATACATTAATAAAAAATTCTCACTTACCCCTACGATTCAGCTTGGCTTTTTATAATATTCTTAAGTTCTCTTGTCTTGTCTAAAATTTGGATTCACACTACTAAATGCGTACCTATCCAAATAGAATTAATCTAGGCACCAATATAAAGGTCTCAAAAATGAAATCAAGATTCTAATACTTGTGAAAAATAAATATTAAATATGATACGATTAGCGGATGGCGTACGTCCACCTCCACTAATTGACATTGACTATTGACAGTTTGACAGTGACAGTACTGACTACTGACGCACGTTGTCAAGAATGTCATGCTTGAGTCGCTTTCTTTGGCTTCGTGACGAAATATTTGTACCAAACGATTTTTAGGACAGCGCGAACAGTCTTTTTTCTAGATAAGTAAATGCATCACAGGGCTTCAGAGTTGCGCGTGCAACACATTGTTGACAAACACTATATCTTTATAGTCCAGCGAATTGCTTTCAACTGGTCTGGTAGCGATCAGATGATGTGCTTGTGATACGGCGGCCCGGATTCAATTTCCGTCGATGATTTAAAAACAAATGTTAATAACTGTGCATGGTTCTTTTTTTAATTTAACTTAGTTTGGGTTAGTTTTGCTAGGTTGCGCTCCGGAGCGAGCGGAGGGCATTGCATGAAGTGAAAATGTAAAAATACATATGTAAACATTAAACAACGCATGTGTTTCTCAACAATGTGATGCGCGCGCAACTCTGACGCCCTGTGACGTGATCCGGGCAACATCTTGTAGTAAATACACTTCTAGATAAGAAGGTAAATTTTAATCAATCGGTACCATACCATAACATGGCGGTCAAACACTGCCGTATATATGAATAAAAAAGTTTAACAAAGTATTCAGTATAACATTGTTTGCTTAAAGCAACTAATAAAATTATTGTAGTTTACTTTCCTGCAACAGAATTAAAATTGAATTTAATAGACAAGCAAGTCTGCCATTTCCTGCGAGTAAAATGTAATTTAGAATAATTTTTTTTCGTTACTTTGTCTCTTGCTTTAAAAAAAAAAACAGAAAACTAGAAATAATTTTTCCAGTGTGAGATTAGTTTGGAAAATATCATTTATATTCAAAGTCAAAGACCAGGATTAGCTTTAATGCAATGAAAACAGCAGTCGCCGACAAATCCATATTTGGAAATAAGGTATTAATACCAATTTGGAGAAAAGTAAAATAAAAAGCTGCAGATCAGAGAGCTAAAAATTATGAGTATTCTAATTAAAATAAAATGGAAACTAATATGTTTATCAAAAGCAGAAAGGGGCAAAAATAATTAATGCAGTATTCATTAAAATAAAAGCCTTAAAACAAAGTAGGCAAACATAATTTATACTCACATTATTTGAAAATATTGTCAAGGCTGAAGACCATCTAAATGTTTTTGTTCTACCCTATAGAAATAGCTTTGTCGCGTCGCGTATGAGTCATCGCCGGCCGAGATGTTTCAGCAGCTGTGGTATTTTCACGATGCGTGCAGCCCTGGTCTAGAATAATATAGAGAGGCCTCGCTTCGTCCGGAGTATTCGCTATATATTTTAGACTGTATAAATAGCGGACACAACGCATGCTGGATTAGTTAATCGTTGAGTTCTGAATTGTAAAGATCTAATAGTTGTAAAGTTATAAGAGTAGTATAGTGTGTTTAATTGTATAGAGTGATAAAGAATAAAGAGAACATTATTTTAAAAGAGTACAAGATTTGTGATTTTGTCAGAACCCACGGGAGAACGTAACATTTGGTGTCAGAACTTGGATTATGAAGGGGCCGGACTTGCGAAGTATTTTTCGAGGAAATTCGCCACAGGGCAGAATATCAAACCTCCATCTTTATGACGGTCAAACATGCTGGACTATGTAGAAAAGACAATTTGAGTTAATAGCTGAAGTTGCCAACGGTTGGAATAACGAAGAAAGGGCTACATCACTAGTGGTAGGGCTTCGTGGATCTGCCCTGGTACTACTACAGACCATTCCCATCAGCCAACAAGGGAAATATGACAAACTTGAAGCTGCCCTGAAAAGACGATTTGGAGACCAACATAGAAGACAACTGCATCAGAGACAAGTAGATTCCCGACATCATAAGCCTGGTGAAAACCTGCAAGAGCTTGAGGAAGCCGTGAGGCGTCTCGTTCAGTTGGCCTACCAGAGAGCAACGGAAGAATTGCAAGATAAATTTGCTGCTCAGTATTTCGTGGATGATATCAGAGATCTAGAAACTCAGGAGATGCTATGGCTACGTCTTGCCAAATTTGATAACAGCCGTGAAATTTTGGGTAGAGCTATTATAGAAATCGAGGCGGCCTGTAACTTCTCTAAACAAAGAATCAGGGCTGTATCCATCCAGGAAGAAAAGCTGGCGAACAGTTGTGAATTAACTGATATGGGTGGAATTTTAAAGAAATTAACCGAAGTTCTGCAGGCCACGAGGAGATTCCGGGAGCCACTAGAAGTTAGGCCATGTAACCGAAATGTTATAAATCAATGCTATAGATGTGGCAGGACTGCACATTTCAAAAGAGACTGTCGAGTACAATGATTCCGGAAGCCACTAGAAGATAGTAAGATAGGCCACGTAACCGAAATGTTTCAAATCAGTGCTATTGGTGTGGCAGGACTGGTCATTTCAAGAGAGACTGTCAAGTACAACTACGGTCTACATCTCCATTCAGAGACGCTAGGAGTCCAAAGTCGAGTGAGGAAGAGTTACAACAATATAATTTTAAGATTAAGCACAGAGCAGTAAAATTGCATAATAATGCAGATGCTTTATCCAGAAGGCCAAGCGAGGATAATTATAAAGATTGCCAAAGAATAGACCAACGAGAACGAATCACTCCCATTATGCGAATCAAGTTTCAGATTGATAACCAGTGGACCATAGAGCAACCTAGAAAATATGAACTTGCGGATAGTCAAATAGCACTACTACTAAAAGCTAAGGAAGAACGTCAACCAAGACCAAGCTGAAGAGATATTTCAACTAGGGATTTACTTTTAAACCTATGTTGGCTCAATGGGACTCCCTGGTAGTTGGAAATGGACTTCTTAAACGAGCTTGGGAAAGCATCGATGGAAGAGTAGTGAAGACGCCGTTAGTGGTACCAAGGGAGAGGGTATCGGAAGTCAAGGAAGAAGTCCATGATAGAAAATCTGGGGCTCATCTCGGAGTGAAAAAAACGATTGACATGATCCGCGACAGATTTTACTGGGTCAACTGCTGCCATAATGTGAAATCGTGGTGTCGGCAGTGTTCAGTGTTCAACCTGTGCTGCAAGTCAAGGACCCAAAACAAGATCTAGGGGAAATATGAAACAGTATAATGGGTCCACCATTATACCGTTTGAACGTATCGCCAGTAACCGAATGAAGGCTCGATATGATCTCATAGCTAATTCTATAGGATTTCAGATAAACGATAAAGTCTGGTTATATAATCCGCAAAGGAGGAAAGGAAGATTCCCCAAGCTAAAGCTAGTGTGGGAAGGGCCCTATAGAGTCATCAAAATAATTAATGACGTGGTGTATAGAGTTCAACGTAGCCCCAGAATCAAACTGAAGTAGTAGCATAGCTTATTCAATACCAGCTACTCATCTTGTGGCGGCATCCTTTGATTTGGGAATGTCAAGTGAAAATTTTAGAAGAGGGCCATGACTTGATTTTGTTTTAAACGTCTGGGCATCTGAATAATACTTTTGACAGTTCGTTTAATTTAAAGTATGATGTTTTGTCATCTAAAATCCGTTTGAAAACGATTTTAAATGGCAAAATTGTATAAAAATCCGAAATTTCCGGTCTTTTTAGGGCGATAGCCGTGGCTTCGGACGAATTTGTCGTGGATTTTGAAGCGAATAATCGTTTTAAATTCAATTCGCTTCATGTCATTACATTGCCTGAAAATCACGAGACCGTGGAACTGAACCGCTTAGGGCACTGCCAGGTAGGCGCAGTGCCCGACATTCCAGTGTATAAGCTGTGGTAGTAGTAGTCCACCTCGACAGGCTCAAAGCATCACGGAAATGAAGTAGCGGATCGGGACGATCAGGTTTAAGAGTCACGGCTAAAGACCATCCAAATGTTTTTGTGTTACCCTATAGAAATAGCCTTGTGCGTCTACGTTATTTCGTATGACTCATCTCCGGCCGAGAAGATTCGGGAGCTGTGGTATTTTTACGATGCATGCAGCCTTGGTTGAGAATAATATAGAGAGGCCTCGCTTTGTCCAGGGTCTTCGCGATATATATAGCGTGCAGAACGCGAGTTTGATTAGTTAATCACTGAGTTCTGAATTGTAAAGCTCTAATAGTTGTAAAGTTATAAGAGTAGTCTAGTATGTTTAATTGTATAGACTGATAAAGAATAAAGAGAGTATTATTTTAAAAGAGTTAAAGTTGTGATTTTGTCATAACTCACGGAGAAACGGAACAATATCAGTACAAATAAAATTCACTCAAAATATAGTATCTTTTTTCTGATAAACTTTTTGTTTTTCATCTGAATCGCCTGTCACAAACTTGCATCTCGCACTCAAAGGAAAATTATTAAAAATGTACTTTTCACCATATTATACGACTATTAATTTTTTTAGGATGTTGAATATATAACTCGAGAGCATATGTCTGTAGGACATTATAATGCTCCCTCAGACACATTTTATTAATGCGTTTCTCAAATAAGAGACAAATAGTCTCCAGAATAGACAAGCAACATAGTCAAGATGTCATGCTTCAAGAATAAAAGGTGACAGGAAACGCCAATTCTTGCAATACACATATATCTAATTAGTCTCTTCTGTAATGCAAATACTAAGTTTAACATATATTGGGAGTAAGAGCACTAAAAGCAAACACCGTAACGGATATGTGACTCTATTAACACAAAATTAGTTTCTGGCTATAAAAAATTCCAATTTGTTTTATATTATTCTAAGAACGTAAGAACCAGAGGAGGTTTTGTTGCAAATATTTAAAATATACTTTTCAAACATTAAAGAATCATTTATCGTTATTTTTAGGAGTTTGTCCTTAGGCGACACATAAATCAGTTGATTCTCCAAATAAACAGTAACAACGACACATGTAATATTTAAAATGTTAGTCTTTAAAACATTGAATGATTTGCAAATTTCCATCACAACAAAGCTTAATCCTTAACAAGTCTATCCTAACACACCTCCCAAAGCTGTCAAGATGATAGTCAGACCAGAGGATGGTGGTATGATCAGTGAATATAGTACATTTTCCCGCTGTTGTAAGGCGAAGAATTAAAAAAAAGGAGTCGCACCAAGACCGAACCCTGAGGCTTGCTTTAATATCGGCTCCTCAGAGCGACAATTATCAAACCTAACCGCATGGAGACGATTGGACAAATACAAACGAACCCACTTGAATGTTGTTCTTCTAAATCCATGCACCTCTAGTTTCCTCAGCAATATTCCACACAATTAAAGCAGCGTTGCAGCCACCTATCCTGCGGTTAACTGCGGTGTACAGGTGTTCAAGAAACTAGAAGAAATCTAAATTGTTGTGCTCACAAGCCCTCGTCTATTCAGAAAATAAATGACGCCCACCTTCACAAGATCACAAGCCTCTTCACCACTTTAGCCACAGTACCCAATAATGCAATTGACGGAAGTTGGACGAGCTGTCCAGATCCTTACCCTTATAAAATGAAAGAAAATTTTCCTTCTTTAGGCAAACTGCATCAGCCAAGTCTTGTACTGTGGAAAGTGATAACGAGAAAAAGACCAAAGACATATAAAAAAATGTCTTTGAAAAAGACCCACAAAGATAGCCGATCTCAACCTGAACTGCTCTTATTTTTAAAGTAGCAATCACATGCCAACTTTACGGGCAGTTATAGGGAAAAGAAAATATTTCAGCAACCCATACATAATTTAAATAACTTCTTGTATCATTTATTTGCGAATTTTATTTGCTAATTTGGCAGCTACTTTGCAATAAAATGAATTAAGTTTATTGGAATTTAAGAAACCAGAAGTGGGTATAATATATATTAAAATGTGCCCCCCCCCCCCCCCCGTGGCTACGTCCCCGAGTTCAAATATTAAAAAGCTAGATATTGCCTTCCCTTCGCTCCGGAACTGACAAGAACTAATCAAAACTAACCCAAGGTATTCCCGAAATCAAAAGAAAATATAATAATAAAATCGAATCGAATACATGTTTTTACGTCTTTCATTACTATATGGGACAGAGTTTAGTAATCTATAAATCTAAATCTGGAGTATAAATATTTACATGTTCGCCATTTCCGTTACATGAACATCAGGAAGGAGAGTGCGCAAGACTGTACCGGTAAGTAGCGAGTATTAGGTAGTTGACTAACTATGTACAGGAAATCCTTACTTCTCTATTAGTGTATAAAACGGTGCCAGAGCATATGATTTGCAAGTAAGTTTAAATGTGGAATACAGAGTGTAATCGGAGAATAACATGCGGTTGTTATTCTCGGGTGTAATGGGGAACTTGCATAAAAATTAAATTTGAAAAATATTACTCACAAACATAATTTAATACTATTAAAAGAAGCACAACTCGCAAAAAACTATTTTTTTATTATTGTATAATTAATATAAGCAATTAAAAACTGCATAATTCAAATAATTCTTGTAACGCGCCGTCCTTGGCTGGGACCGGTTGTGACGTCAAGTAGCTCGTTTGTCGTCGCGTCTGACGGACGGCAGAGCAGGGAACGTCTTAGCTTCCATTATTATTATTAATATTAAAGCACAGATTATAGTACAAATCAATACGAATTGTAACAAACACCTGGCAATTCAATGGCAAGCAGTAATAAAAGTAAATATTTTAGTAATTGTGGCTGCCGATGCCATACTGCCTTCACAGACAGTCCGATCGAACGAGCGGTCTGACGTCACGTGTCCTTTAAAATGAGTAGCTTGCGGTCACAACTTTAATTGTTTATTGCAAATTAAATATTGCGATTTGAGGGCTGATATTTGGTGTGTGCTGTCTCTATAGGTAGCCAAATATATTAAAGAAATAAAAAAAAAATGATGAAGTTTCCGATGTAGCCGGGCGTGCAAATTGTCCTTGCAGGATGCAAAAGCCAGTCGGTTTAGGCAGAAGAATATAATATGTGATAGTATTGTCAAATGTCAATATTGGCAACTAATGTCCAATGTCAATGTCATGAATACGAAACGAGTGACACGACTTGACCGTGTATAAATTGTTTATTTTTCTGCACAAGTCTGTTAATAATTTAATTTCTCGTATAGTGAACTACAAATCATATCATTGTATATAATTTTAAAAGTTCTTATATACTAGTTTTTACGGGCTCCTAGTGTTTAACAATAATTATTGTTATCAGTCCAACTAGGTGACGTTTCCAAATATAGATGGTAGCCGCACAATATATTTTTTTCATATAGTACCTCAAATAATATTCGTAGATTCGTGTATGTAGGTTCAAAGCAACAAATATATCACAATGAGGTTTGGTACCGTCGTCGGAATAATCATTACTAATTTTCTTTGCATACAATGCTTCTATTTGCCAGGCTTGGCACCAGTAAATTATTGTAAAAAGGAAGATGAACAAAAAACATGCAAAGTGAGTAATATAATCTACTACTAATAGAAATATTCTTTTCTCACACAGCCCTAGCTGGTATTGCCAGCTGGGGCAACAGGAAAATAATTAACGGTTATTGGTGGCACTGTAGAAAGGTGAGAAACATTTGTTTCAGAGAACCCAGACATCCCTATCTTGGGTTGTTATAGGAACTGGACATTCTTACAGTTAGGCAAATTCCGTTAATATTTACTTCACATCCTATGTATGCTAAGTAAAATAAACATAAATAGCTTCACATTTGCTCATGATGGATGCCCAAAGTATATATTGAGATGTGGCGATGTCACAGATTTCCTTCCTATGAGTTGGCCTTGACAGTCCCATAGGAATTTTTAATCACCCAAGTACATATTGAACTTAGTTAGATTAATAGAAAATAAAGCCACATTTAGAAAAAGCCAATGTGTTATTGTAGGAGCATTCAACAAGCAGTTTAAGATGATCTGGTTTATAGTCCACTGTTGGTGTGAATGTGTAGTGGATTACCACCCTGTTTGTGTTTGTATGTGCAGTCTGTTTTATGCATGTCTTCCATTTTTTTGTGCTTTTAAATTGCAGAGATTATTAGTGTGTTAGTGGCAAAGATATACCTAATTTTAATAGACGTGGCCGCAGCAATATTATTCATACAAACTATAAATCAGGTTCAATATTAATTTTGCTTGTATTAAAGAAAAGTAACCCAACTGATATTTTAGTTAATAATTATAAAACAATAACCTTGGCAATAACTAACTAAAATTAACTGAAACCTAATTCAAATGAAATCAAATCTTTATTCAGGCTAGTCAACGAATATTTTTACCATTGTCAACATTCTTTTTTTTTTGACAAAATGTGTCAGCATGAAGTGTGCTAGCACACATACAATAAATTAAAAATTAAAATACAAAGTAAGATATCAAATCAAAATCAAAATAGCATTTATTTCCCAAGATTAATAGCTATACAAAAAAATCTGAGAAACAGGTCTAAACAGTACAATCTAAAACTAGAAAAAGTTATACCACAACAAGAAATCACAAATTTAAAAACACTCAGTACATTTATCAACATGAGTCAGAAGTAAACTTCAAACAGAACAAAACCAACTAGTTGTGGTCAAAAAATTCATTCAAACTATATGGCTCTAAATCACAAAAACCTTTTAATATTTTTGACAAAAGACATTTGATCTCCCTTAAGCAATATAAGACTATCTGGGAGATTGTTGAAAGACTTAAGGCACCTATATATTATATCCTTTTCGAATGCTGTTGTTCTATGCCTAGGGTAGTCAAAAGTCTCCAGCCTAAAATCATGAGGGTTTCTTGAAATTAATTTGACACATTCAAAAATATACAGTCAACATGTTGTTCCGCTTAAACATGCCTCTGTTGATAATTCATTTCAAAAATGATTCTTATGATTTTTCTCTGCCATAAAAAACACTTTCCAGACTACTTGAGCCCCCCCAAATGTCAATACCATATTTTACAACTGACCAGAAATTACCATAGTAAACAGCAAGCAGGGCTTCTTTTGTAATGTTTCTTGACAGGACTCTTATTGCATAACAGACAGGAGCTAGTTTGCTGCATAAAATATTTATGTGTATAGACCAATCCATAGAACTAGATAGGTCTATACCTAGGAATCTTACTGTTGAAGTGTATGATATTATTTGTTTATTAAATTCAAAGTTCTCTGGGTGAGAGAACTTACCATTAATTGAGAAAAACATACAGGCAGTTTTTTCATGGTTTAAGATTACCTAGATTATTTTCAGCAAAATAATCCTTAGTACGGCTTAAAATTAGTCTGCTCTTGTCGATGATATCAATTGTTTTGCCATATATCAGAAAGTTTAGAATGAATTCATTATTGTGATCCAAAAGAATACTAGCAATGTCATTAATGTATATGACAAAAAGCAAGGGTCCCAGAATACTGCCCTACGGGACTCCAACTGTCAGACCAAGAACCACCGACCGCAAAGGGCCTGCATGTGTCTGAAGTTCTACTAGCTGGCCCCTATCAGAAAGATAGGAGGCAAACCATTTTAGTACTATGCCACGTATGCCATATTTTGTTAACTTTTCTAACATGATTTGATGGTCAATGCAGTCAAAGGCCTTGCTCAGGTCTATGAAGAGCCCACAAGACAGGTCTGATTTTTCAATGGCCTCCAGAACTTTATTTGTGAAATGGAAAAGTGCTGAATTGGTCGATTTTTTTCCTAAATAGGCATGCTGAAATCTTGAAAACAAGTTAAAAGAGTAAAAAAAGCTTGTTAGATGTTCCTTCATAACCACCTCAAAAATTGTTGAAAAGGATCTGAGCAGACTAATTGGCCTGTAATTTGAAAACTCGTCTCTATCTCCTTTTTTAAATAGAGGTTTGACCACTGCAAGCTTTAAATCCCTTGGAAAAATGCCAGTCTCGAAAGACATGTTTATAAGATAAGCCAACGGCTCAGCTATGCAGGGTACTGACTTTTTTAATATTGATGGTGGTATTTCATCAATTCCTGTACTATGCCCACTTCTTATGGAGCTTATAATTTTAATTATTTCCTCACTAGAGGTAGGCACAAGATACAAGGATTGATTATGGAATGGTATAGAGTCAGTCGAGCTCTTACCTATGTCTTGCTGTAGAGAAATTAAGTCTTTGGCAAAGTTTGTAAAGACATGATTAAAGTTGTTTGCATCCTCTGTAGCATAAGAACAAGATACTGCATTCCTTGAAGGCCCAGTTATTTCTTTGACAACCTGCCACATCGCTTTGCTCTTGTTATCAGATCTATCAATGTTACCACTAAAGTGACTTGTTTTAGCTTTTTCAAGCTTTTCATTATAAACTTTCCTGGCCTCATTAAACAATGATGTGTATGCAGAATTGTTATTTGAGAGAGTCTGAAAAAGGACCGCTTGTTCCTTCATCTGGTATATTTCCAGGTCATTATATAATTTATGCTTTAAGGACTTATTCTGAACAGTGTTCTTTGCAAACCAGCCATTAAAATAACCCAAAAAAATATTTAATAAAGACTGAAAAGCTAAATCAATGTGTGTCTTAGATTTTACAGCAGCCCAATCTTCTTGCTCCAGTAAAGAGCAGCATTCAGCTGTCTCAAACTCTCCATACACCCATCCAGTGACCTTACCCTTTGATTTCAAGTTCAGAAAATTTATGTCACATGATAAAATTTGACTTGTGTGATCTGAAATGCCTGTTTTTAAGATATTTCCCCGCCACAGTCCAAGGAAGTTTATAATGATATTATCTAATTTTGATTTACAGGTTTCTGTTATTCTGGTATAGTCGTCTATGGTTATAAAAGCATGAAAACTACATAATACATCAAACAAATTCTTTTGTTGAAGACTCATTTGTCTTTTCCAAATGGATATTAAAATCCCCTGCTATAAAATAAATACAATCAGATGCATGCAAAATATCCAACAGTTCAGACAATTTGTCTAAAAAAGCATGGATTTCGGTATAGAGAAACAACAATACACTTACAGTTTGAAAATTCACACAACACTGCCGAACACTCAAAAACCTCTTCTTGCGATAGGCCCTTTATCTGGTCAAAAGGAACTGCACTGACATCTTCTCGCACATATACTGCCGAGCTTCCATGTCTGCCAGCACTCCTGCAAAAGTGAGAAAGCAGCCTATAGTTTCTTATATTGACTTGACCTATACAATCTTTTGATTGCCAATGCTCGGTGATGCACATTGCCTCCGGTTTAAAATCCTCGGCAAGGCATTCTATCTGATACCACTTGTTGCCTATAGACTTAACATTCTGATGCAAAACCATCTTCATTAAATTTTCTGCGTCAACCTCTTCCTCCTTTCCACAAAATTATTACGGTGTTCGTAATCCCTCAAAATAACCCCTTCTGGTCAGAAGTGCTCGCAATAGATTATTCCTACTAGATCAGGTGGAATTCCTAGGCAAAAGGATGAGTTTTCACCTTTGATATTTAGCTTTTTCACAATAACACCAGATGAGCCTTCTGTGTCACTCATGAATTCTTTGATTTGGCTCTCGGTGATATTTGGGCCTAAGATTCTACCTACGTAAATCTAGGTTAGTTTAGGTGCCCCCTTTATTAGTGACTTATTTGACTCATTATCGACATTTATCATTGCAGTTCCAAAAATCCTTTTTGAGGGCTTTGCTGGTGTAAGGTTATGTATGGTTGAATTATTATTGTTTTTATTTGGACGATTTATTTGCCCAGAACCTTGGGTAGCAGTAGCCGGATTAGCAACATTCAAGTTGGTTTTAACAGCATTGCTAAGAGTATTGGACTCCATTTTACCAGGGGCTAATGGAGAATTGGGTTTTTCTGCCTCACTTTTTGGCGAATTAGCAACTATGCCTGACTGTGACTTTGGCCGTGCGTTTTCTTGGAGATTGGTTTGGGGACCCTTGGGCTTAGAGGTTAGGGATATTAAAACGTCTAATTTTGCATTTATTTTCGATATTTCATCTGTGGATTGCTCTTGAGATTAGTTTAAGAATAACATTAGTAAGCATTTTGTTTTGCTCCACCATACCCTCGGGAGCCAGTATATCTTGACCGTCCACATGACATGTCGAACACAGTAATTCATTGTATCCAACCAGTTTTATGCCTGAACTCTTACAGCACATGCAGCGTGAAACGCCGAGTCGCACTTCACCCATTTAATTATCGCTTTTGTTTCTCTTTTACACGATTTACACGGTTTTTTAACGCTTTCGTCGAAATTAGTTTGTTTACTAGCCGCCATCTTGAAATTTTAATCTTTAAATAATTTTGTAAATATATATATATATATATATATTGGTGCAAAACCTTCAATCACACTATCTTCCTAGCTATTGTTCTTTACATTGTCACAACACTGATAACATATAAGTACTTTAAAATTCAGAAAACTTCAAAAACTTGGGACTCGAAAATCAAAACATTTCACTTGTAAACATTCGAACAGTTTGACTTAGCAATAAGAGTCATATCATCTGCATGCTGTATCAAAGAAACCTGGTCTGGTACCAAGTCATGCAATTCTTGAGTGTAAATATTGAATAGTAAGGGGCTTACGGGGAACCCTGGTTTAGACCCCTACTGGAAATTCCAGGACCACCACTAATTTTGTTATCCTATCCCTTGATGTACTAAACATTATATCAGATTCATCAAATGTACAGAGATCCCTAACGAACACATCTTTTCATACAATTTGTAAATATTTAAGATAAAGACAGGAGCTTTGTCATTATTTAACCGAATTTGTCTTTTTTTTTATTACGTGCTCATCCATATGGAATTGTTTTGGAAAGAACATCAATTTTTATTTCACGTAATGAAATGACGTGTGCTTTAAACAATAAACACATTTCAGGTCTTAATTATTTTAAAAATAAATGATATATTATGATGAAACCCTTTAATACCAAATGCATGCAGTTGACAATTTGGATCGAAATCTGATCACTTTGAAACCAGTTGGCATTATCAAAATGTTTTCATTTCAGAAACGCAGTATCGACGAGCGCCAATAAAAGAAAAATAAATAATAATATTTGGGCTTTGAACTGAAAATCCATCTAGTAATTAAGATTCGATTTTTTATCCAAAATCACAAATGCCTTCTAGCTATTGCTTTGACATTTGAAAGTAAAGCGTGTTGGGCAACGTAAACACAGTTAGTATTGCCCACTAGATGTATTGGTTTAGCTTAGATATTGAGTTTTAGAGAATAGTCCCAAGACAGGCAGACGGAAAGTTGTATTTTCT
>MU185895.1:4419-30341 GCA_016904865.1 Pissodes strobi | reverse complement strand
GGGGGGGACATTATAAATGATCACCGTGTACATATATGACTACTCCACCATGTGTACCCTCGACATGACAATGAGCAGAGGCAAGTTTATATCCTGACAGATTGTAGTTCATTAATTGATCTGAAGATTTCCAGTGCTCGCTAAGGCATACGGTTAAGCATTCTTGTTTATTTACTAGTTCCTGTAAGACATATATGCTATTCCCAATTGATTGAATATTCTGATGTAAAATGCTTACTTTTTTCCCTGTGTTTATGGAGTGCATTAATACCTGGTTGTCAAGCCCCTTCCTTTGGGCATCTGGTTGGACAACAGGCGTTGAACATTCTGAAAATGATTAATTTTTACCCCTTCGGGCCAAAGTTCTGAATCCATGACCCTTTGTTGATATTCTTCGCCGAGCTTAAATGAGCTAACCTGTCTGGATTTTTTCGACATTCGTTCACAGACGCAATCTTTGTCGAACTGATGCTCCTTCAAGAATCCAATAATTTCTTCAGATCGAGTTCCTTTGGATAGGCCTGAGATAAAAACCCAGTGTAGTCTTTGCGCTACTTGAAGTGTGGTTCCCGCATGCTTATTTGAGCCCATGATTGGATCAGGCCGTTCTGATGGTTTATTTCGCAATTTTCGTGATTTTACTGTCTTCCAGTCATTTTCGTTTTGTTCGCAGTTTTGTTTATCAGTTTTTTCGGTTCCATCTGGTATTTGTTGATGGTTTTGTCATTTCATTAGCTCTACTTCTTTTTTATTTTTGTCGGTGTGTTTGTTGGACCGGTGCTACCGTTCTTTTTGTGTTCAGTGAATGATGTATTTATTGGCGTAGTAATCGTTTCACGGGCTGACCTACTCCATGCATGATCCGATTTGTTCTGATTGTCTGTCGTATTTCGCTGTTGTTCACGTTCGCTGGGCTCCATCGCCACCTTTTCACTTACTGCGGAAACTGTCGATATTTTGTTCATAAGAGATTCTTCCATGATTTCCATTCTTTTCATTATTTCCATGAAATTTCCAAGCATAGATTTGGTCTCTAGCTCGGCGATTTTTTGCTTTAGATCCTTAATTTCAATTTCTTTGTCCTCAACCGCGCCGATGATTTGTTTGTTTACCTCGTTTTGGCGGGATTTTTTTTCCACAGCCTGGGCATAGAATAAGGCCACTAATTACCAATAATCCTGTTGATACACAGGATAGATGATACACTATTTGACAATCTGTACACTTAACAAAACTTTTTTCAACATTTTTACTGCAGTATTTGCCTTTTATTTTCTCGAGCCGACGCACAACATCAACCGACGACGCCATCTTGAATCTAATTTGAACAGAAAGGCACACTGTGCGTCATTTTCGTTCTGAATTTCTTGAAATACAAATTCTGTAGAAAATCATAACTTTTTATTACTAAATAGACAAAATAAAAGTTCAATTTTGAATTGAAAAAAGTCGTGTTTTTAGTGGTACAAGTGGACAACTGTTTAAAAATGCGCATCTATACTCGGGCCACCGAACAGATATAGCAATAAAACCGGCCACTATAACCTCTGAGATGCCTGACAGGCGATAGGCGAGAGGATTTATACCCGGCTTATACCTTCTTATAATAAAATATAAATAGTGTAATAAATAAAACAGATGAAGGGTTTATTGTGAAACAATAACAAGCCTTAAAAGGGTAAAATTTAGATATTTGACTTTGAACGTTAAAAAAATATGTATACAATCCAGTAACAACTTTTATTGCTTTATTTTGTTATATTTTGATGTACCATGTCCTATGGGACTGCGATTTTATATTATTAAAAAATCTCCAACTCCAGAAAAAACAGCCTTTATTTTTGAAAAAATGTGGCTTGTTACCTTATTGCATTTAAATTAAATTCTCAAATTCTTAAACAAAAAAACGCATATCAAAATACGAAATGATTATTTTTTTAATCTACCCTCATCATCAACATCAAGGGTGATATCCTCGCGTAAGCTATTGTAGAAGGACTGCATTGCGATTCTTGATATTTTTACTTGTTACGGTAGGACCTCCTATTTTTAACAATATCTATACACTCGAATAAGTCACTCTTTTGTAGCTCCCATAAACCAAGATTCCAGAGAACTCAGTAAAAATGAGTTTCATAGCCCTGAAGTTTTTCCCTACACTGCTTCTTGCAGCTGCATGGCGGTCCCAATTCCCGACCATGCTCAGCTTTTTCGTTTTATCTTGCCCTAAATTTTTTCGGGTTTTTCTTTTTGATCTTGAATAAAACTGTTCATTTCTTTATCTCCATCGGCTCGTTAGTGTTTTTCTGGTCTGTTTGGTTTTTTCTTTTTTTTCGAGGGACCTTGGTCATTAGCCTACAACAAAATGCAATAATATAACAAGCCACAGCAATATTACTTTAATTCTGAATGGTAATAATGTGACAAGCCACACTTCTTTAATTTGTGACCATACCAACTCAATAGGATTTAATTCGCAGTGGTACGGAGATAATCTTTGGACTGTTCTATTGCAATCTCTAGCCATTTCATCAATAACGTATTGGTTCTTGTGACAACTTGCTTTTACGAGCGTTAATAGTTCTGGCCTTTACCATATCCTCTTCAAAGCTTATATTTTTCTTAGTTAGCCAAGATTGTATATCAGCTTTTTTTAAATAAAATATTTTCAAACGATTGCTCGAAAACTTGGGCATTCATTTCCTCATGGTAGTCTCCAGTTTTCTTTCATTCAAAACAATCCGAAGTTTTGACAGTAAACCAGGTTGAAAATAATTTTTTAATTCTTTGTTAGCTTAATATAATGGATATCTTCTAGTTCTTAGGGTAGGGCCACTGCCCCCCACCCCTCCCGACGCCTATGCGCTGAAGTACCTAACTAAAATGTCAAAAGTTCCAGTTATCTAGTTGTAGTATTGAGGGAGTAATAAAATGCTGCATATTTTGATTTTATAGCACATACATTGCATATCTATTGAAGGGATCTATTTGGAATGATGTCATCAGTGTAAACATTTTAGTTCAGTGCTCGTTTTACTACTAATAGTATTGCATTTTCTAGTTTTAATACTGATTCTCTGTCGTATATCATGTGAACTATTTTAATGACAATCATCTGCCTATTTGGGGCAGAGTTTGGGATACATTATTCATTAAAAAAAATAACACAAGATTGCCTTAAATATCTGTTCGATGGGCGTATCCAAATTAATTTGGTGCGTCTGTAGCTAAGTCAAGTAAATATTTAATTAATGATGCGAATGACCATTAGTGGTTTTGAGATTAGATATACTTCAATACCAGAAAATAATACGTTTCATTTAAAAACGGTAACGTCACAGGCCAGTGACAGTTGATGTCTATAATACAGCTAAACCTAGTTTTTTATAAGCCCTGTCAGAATTTGATACTATATACATAACATACCATCACATAACCACAAAAAATATGGTTATGACGTCAGAACTTTCATTCTATTTACACGTCCTTGAGTTGAAGTGTAAATGGAGTAAATTTGATCAGCTGTTTGCTAAGACAAGCGGATGTTAAAGAATACCATTTAAAGTGGTTATTGCATTAGCTTTAAATTTCTGAGGCATTTTTAGGTTTCGTTAATTTTAAAATGTGTTTAGAAAAGAGAATAATAATGTATTTTTTACCAAGGACAGACAGACACTATTATTGCTTGAGCGTCGACGATAATAGTTGTCTCTAAACCGTGGTTAATATATAATTTTTTCCACTACTAATACATCTACAAAATATTTGTATTAAAGTATTAATTATATATTTTATAAGTTTACTCATATATTAATTATTTCAATCAAGTTACCCTTCCTTCGAAATCGTGCAACATTATTTGTATTTTACTAGTCAGGTTTGCTTGGTAAGTGCCAGTTTGTGTTTAGTATGTTATGCAATGAGCATTTAATGATGGCTATTAAGGCACGAACATGAGAGTTACAAGATACGTGCCTAAGGATAGTGTCGTAACGAATGAGAGGGTCGTAATAACCATTAAATGTGAGTTGCATTCACTATTTTTTCTACGATCAGTCATAATACTGAAAAATAATCTTAAATTTTTAAAATTCAGTAATTTAGTCATGAACTGTCAAAATTGTTACACAACTTTTACTTAACCTTGTTTCAATATTATCAGTGAAATTTGAATACCTAGTTTATTTTCGAAACCATAAATTAACCCAGGGTTTTATGAACGTCTGTATAGGGGAGTATGTACTTCCAACTACAAGAAAAAGTAGGCAGAATAATATATATAAGTTTTGGAGCAGATATGATATAGAAATCGAACGTATCAGTATTAATGTTGTCACCTAGCATGGTTTTCTCCGGCCAATTTTTCATTACGTTTAATTCTTTGAACAACAGGAAGTTGTGTGGCCTATTCCGCGTGAATTTTTGGCTATTTGGAGGTGAGTTTCTATACCGTTAATATCTATAGAGTTTAAAAAACTAACTATTTAAGAATTAAATTTTTGTCAAGCTGACTCCCAACTTATTCAATACGTACTTTTTCGGCTTTTCTTTAACTTACGTTTATTATTTCAAAGTAATTAAATAAGTGGATTTTTCGGAAAAAAAAAATAAAAACAGTCATTCGTGTGGAAGTTTTAGGTGAACCCTTTTACCTTCGTCACTGGTCTATATAATTTTAGACTAAAGTGTTAATGACAAAAGTGGATTAATTAAATTTTTTTCTAAAACACCCTGTATATAGGATGACATTTTGAAAACCACATATATAGATTATAGAGGGACCCTATCTATCTTGAAAAGAAAGAATTATGAAATATGATTTTTTTTATTCTAATCTTGGAAGTACCTATTATATACCGCCGTTGAAATTTGGTACGCTTATTTGGTGACACCATGTATATATTCTGATACCGGGAATGGGCTAATTTAATTTGATATGCAGTATTGACGAAATTATATGGCATTTTTCCAAATTCTAGAATAGTATGGGTGAATCATTTTTGGAATGGTTTATTAAAATCCTAAGTAGTCTAGCCTGTATAAAGATGGCAAAGTTCAAAATATGAACTTGCTTATACTTTCCATATTGATAATATTGTGTTACTTTTTAGCAAATTCACTACTGGTTAGGATTTGATTTGCTTGTTGATCTCGTGCAATTTGGCTATCTTTATTAAGTTTATTGCGTTTTCGCAACCTATAAATGATGGAAGTCGTAACCATTTAACTTTAATAAAATAATATCTAAAACAGTCAGAGAAGATTCGCTATGATAATTGCTTTGTATTAAACTAGTTATTTTAGTATACCTATATATTTTTATCAATATTAACGAGTACTATTAATGTTTCCTTTTTTTGAACTATGAGTCCTTAATTTATGTGATTGTTTGCGATTTGTAAAATACTAGTAAGGTACATCAAATGTAATATAGACCCTAATTTTTAATAAATGTTTATTATTTTGAATTGTCAGAAAAAACCTTTCTTGACCTTATAGGCCTTTTTCATATCAATAATTATATAACAAACCATCTTCTACATTGCGGCATTACAAGTGAGTGCAGCAACATTCCTCGAATATTATACTGGAAGTTGGCGAGAGTACATCCTCCCCACAGTTCCGTCACGTGGTTCCGTTCCGTTGTGGGTTAGTGACAGTTAATGGGTGGAGCTAGATAAGCGAGGGTAGTGACAGTTAATGGGCGAAGCTAGATAAGCGATGAAAAACGCGTGGCCAAAATCAGTTCTAATCTAGTAGAAAAAGTTACTGGCTTTGTTTTTACATTTTTCAAGTTTCATCTAGCTCCAGCCATTGACTGGCATTTTTGTGCATTCCTAATTTAAAATGTAAGCTGCAGTTGTGTTTTTGCACATGGAATTCACCTAACCGTGTTAGATGTATTATACAATGGAGGGAATGTAAGAGTTCGGCAATGTGACGAGGAAGAATCAATCATTTGTTGAAATTAAAGAGTCTGACACCAATGAGAGTGACTCTGAAAATGATGAGAAGGACGACAGAAATAGTGCTAGTGAAGCAGGTGGCATGAATGAGTTAGAATCAGAGAACCCACTTCAAATAACAGTAAATTACGATATAAATTTTATTGTCAAAACAGTCTGAAAAGTAGTTAATATAGTAGTAGTACAACTCTCTGTTGGCCTTTTTCTTTCGAAAATTCAGCCAGAAAAGACCCCTATCCAGGCTTAGCAAGAGGTAGAGCGACCCTTCTACATTGGTTACACCTTGGTGGATAGAGATACTATTTTTGGGGCTACCAGTATGTCGAGTATGTACTCCTAGGGCCCCGACTTGTACATGCACGGCTTGTTTTAAGGTTCGAACACCACCGGCTGGACATTCACACACATTTAAATCTTGTACATGCACGGGGCTCTAACCCCCGGCTGGACGTCCGAATCTTATTCGGGGAATCTACACAGTCCCTGAAAGCCCCATGTGCCCCCAAACTACCATATATGTATATGAAGCTGGAACAAAATGGCCGATACCCGACACGTGCACACTCGACCGAAGACGAATCGGAAGTCCTGAAAAGTGGTTAAGATATTTCGCCGTTCCCCCACCAAAAATCCAATTTTGCAGATGTAAAGGAAAAATACGGAAACGAACTCTCTCATTTTAGACTGTAACACAAGATGGAATATCCTCGTTGATATGTTGGAACGTTTCGTTTTGTTGAAAGATTGTGTTCAGAATAGTTTAATTGATCTAAACAGTCCAGTAATTGACGGTGAATTTCAAATAATAAAAGATATTGTAAACAACACCTTCTACTAACAAGTTTTATTTCGCCAATATTATTACAGCCACTAATATTTTCACCTTACACCTTACCTTAAACCTTCTCCAGTACAGTCAACAGTCATCCTAATTACCTAACATCTATTTTTTTCTGTTACATAACTTCATGACTTCCTCTACCGCCACTCGCCTTGCAGGGTTGTCACGTCCTCGCCTATTTAGCGCCGCGAAAAAATCCAAAGGATGAAAGGAGTCTACACACAGTGTACTAACTTTCACTATTAATGAACGTTGGCCTGGACCGTAAGAGATGCAGCAGTTCGAGAGTAAAAACCATCAAAGACACTTCGCATAACACCGTAGCATAAGGGCTTTCGACCAATCACAGCCGATATATCGAACGTCATATAACTTTTACATAAGAATTATCCATAAGAATGAGTAATTATGGAGGTTGTGCTATGCGTGGCCTATTAAACACTTGTTTTAGTCATATTTCCGTTCCATATCCTTATGCTTATACCCTTATGCTACGGTGTTATGCGAAGTGTCTGTGATGGCCCTAACCATCGCAGTCATTTTCTCCGTAGTGTGCGCGACACGGCTGTATCTGTTTCAAAGACTTGCGTCTAGGGAGACCGTTCCACATTCCATCATTCGAACACTTCAACCCGGTGTCCTGCATGCGTTTGCCGCGTCCTGTAATTTTGAGGTTATATATGGAATATATTCGCGGAAACACATGCAAGCTGCTGTAAATCCACTATAATACGGCTCTTCACCCAAAGTTTTTTTTTTATCATTAAACTACTATTTCCTTCACGCATGGCCCTCCGCTCGCTCGGGGGGCTCAACGAGCCGAGTTCTGGCTCTGACATCCGTCACGGCCGCTAACCAAATCACTGCCGACAGTGTTGCCAGATGAAATTTACAAAAAGGTGTAAATAGCGGTAGAAAACGGTAGACGGAAGAAACAGTTTGATCACAGCTCCATCTAGTAGCAAGTTCTATTATATTCAGCAAGACTGCAAGTATAAGTATGAAGAAAAGCCGAGGAAAAGAAAACAGTTTTTTAAAACGCAATTTAAGACATAGTTTATTGTCTGAGATAAGATTTTTCAATGATTTTTGCTAGTATCACAATAGATCAAAAGGTGCCGCCTATTGTAAACCAATCGCGGCTCGTTTTATCTCCCCCGTTCGCATGTTTATTGATAATTATTTGATAACGATGCCGCCTGAAGCCGGCCTTCTTAACACACGTGCGTGCGCGTTCATCAGCTCGTAATCTGAACCTAAAAAATTATTAATTATTTCTTTACATTCTTTGTTGGTAAGAAACTGATTTTAGTTTATTTTGCAGAAATCCTGGTTATTTCATAAGTAAATCAATTGCACGAGAGATGACTATAGCAATTTTCGTAAAAACACAAAAAGCGGTATGTTGCAGAGATAAAACAGAACTGTAGATGAGTCTCTAAAGCGGTAGATATACCGCTATAGCGGTAGATCTGGCAACACTGACTGCCAAACCAGCATGACCGAAATAGGTTAGATCATTGTTATTTACAAATACCAAAGACAATGGTTAGATTCACTTCCGGTCCTGCCGTCGTAGGACGAACATATTTGAAACGGATTACAAAATTCGGCAAAATGAACATTTAATTTTGCACCATTACGAAACTTAGTTTGGGTGTACATATTAGAGTTACTAAATCTTAGATTAAGTGCGTATAATAATTATTGTTTTTTTTTGGGCGTCTCCCTTTGATTTTATAGCGACAAATTCAGGTAAAAAATAACTTTAGTACCTGTATTAAAGTTACAATCTCTTAATCAAGATCCTGTTGCTAAAGCAACAAGAATGGGGATGAATATTATTGTTTAATACCCAAAATATGTAGTAACTTTTCATTGTAAGTAAAAATTATAGGACAAGGAAATGAGCAAATTATTACACTTGCATATAAAATATGTTTTTATTTACTCGTACCTTAAAGATAACTAAAATACTGATTTAGATCATGATTAATGCCTTGTTGGAACCAAGCTGGCCAAGTAGTTAGTACTGAAATCAACTAAACTATTTTTTTGCCGGAGTGCAGGGTCCTGCTGAATGTTATCAAACCATCTGGATACGTTCAAGAATTTTTCTTTGTATAAATTAGATAGGCTAGCCTGAAAAAAAAAATGAACGTGTAATATCACACTCTACTGACGTGAAACTTCTTCACACAAGCATACCAGGATAGGCATTTAAAGATCCTTTACACAAATAGTGCACTATGTAAAAATCGACCTCTCCTATTGGTCGATCCGCAATCGATTTCTAGCAAGAGCTCTTGTGGTGTAGAGGTTTAGATCGTTGGGTCTCACCTGGAAAACGCGGGTTCGAACCACGTTGCTTTTTCTTATTTTTTTTTAAAGATTATGTTTCTAAACAGCTTTTTTTCTTGATTTTGAGTATGTCTTGGGTTAGCACCTGGTTAGTTCCCTTTTCTCGAGCCCCCGTAGCGAGCGAAGCGAGCGGAGGGCCATGCGGATCGACCAATGGGAAAGGCCGATTTTTATATAGTGCACTATTTGTGTAAAGGATCTTATAATGCCCAGGATAGGGCCTAAAAAATTGGTTTAATGGTATTACTTGTACACTGTCAATTGAAATGTTTTTGAATTTATTATTGTCACGGCTAGCAACCATCCGAATATTTTTGTGCTACTCTATAGGACTAGCCTTGTCACGTATACGTTTTATCGTATGAGTCATCGCCGGCTGAGAAAATTCAGGAACTGTGGTATGTTCCCGATGCCCTGGTAGAGAATAATATAGATAGAGAGGCCTCGCTTCGTCCGGAATATTCGCGATATATTTTAGATTGCAGGCAATATTTTAAACAGCAGGCAGAACACGTTTTGAATTAGTTAATCATTGAGTGTTGGATTGTAAAGAGTTATTAGTTTTAAAGTTAGAAGAGTAGTGTGTTTAATTGTATACAGTGATAAAAAATAAAGAGAGTATTATTTTAAAATAGTAAAAGTTGTAATTTTGTCAGAACCCACGGAAAAACGTAACATTTGGTGTCAGAAGTAGGATTGTGAAGGGACGATACTTGTGAAGGGTTCTTCGATGAGAGAAGAGGGTACAAGTACGTGAACGAGACAGTTTTGATTGGTGGATTCTCTGAACGTGTTATAACATCCTATGATCAATACAAGGCAACAAACAGAAATGGTGCAAATAAATAAAAGGTTGGCCGATTTCATGGAAAATCTAAATGCTGAGAGACAAACAGAACAGGACCGGCTTCAGAAAATTTTGCAAGACCAAGAAGATAAAAGGCAAGCGGATCGGAAAGAGGATAAACGTAAAAGGCAAGCAGAACAAGATCGGCTCCAGAAAATTTTACAATAACAAGAAGATAAAAGGCAAATAGAGCAGGATCAATTACAGAAATGGATGCTGGATGAATTGTAGGCGAGCAAGGAAAATTACAGAAAATATTGGAGGGGCAAGAGTAAACAATATACAAAAAGAAGTTAAAACTGTACAAAAAAAGTAGGAAATGTACAGAAAGAAATGAAGAATCTACAAGCAAAAGTTACCGGACTAAAAAATCAAGAACTCACCGAGAGGGTATTCGCCACAGGACAGAATATCAAACCTCCAACCTATAACGATTTAACATCCTGGAAAATGTACAAAAGACAATTCGAAGCTGCTGCTATTGCCAACGGTTGAAGTAGCGAGGAAATGCCAATATCACTAGTGGTAGCGCCTCGTGGATCTGCCCTGGAACTACTACAGACCATTCCCATTCAGCCAACAGGGGAAATATGACATACTTGTAGCTGCACTGGAGAGATGATTGGAGACCAACACAGATGACAACTGTATCAGGCGCAAGTAAAGTCCCGGCATCAGAAACCTGGTGAAACCCTGCAAGAATTTGAGGCAGACGTTAGACGTCTCATTCTATTGCCGTACTCGGGAGCAACAAAAGGATTTCAATTGCTGCCCAATATTTCGTGGATGGTATCAGAGATCCAGAAAGTCAGAAAATGCTACGTCTAGAAGATAGGCCATGTAACCGAAATATTTCAAATCAGTGTTATAGATGTGGCAGAACTGGCAATTTCAAAAGAGACTGCCTAGTACAACTACGATCCAGATCTCCATCCAGAGACCCTAGGACCTCAAAGTCAAATCAGGAAAACTTCAATTAGTCAACATTGCGGAGCGGGTGTTGGCTAAAGAAGATAAAGACCCCAGGATTCCATAAAAAGCCTAGGAAAAGCGGCCGAGCGACAGTCTAACTATTAAAGGAAATATTAACGAAAGAGCCATGACAATTACTGTTGACACTGGCGCGGCAGTATCTTTGATAAGGTCCAACACTGTAAATAGAGTAGGTTCTACCCATATCCAAGAATGTAGTTTTACGTAAGGTTACCGGTGAGACAGCTGAAGTACTTGGAGAAAAAGATATTGAACTTCAACATGGAAGAATTAAATTGCACCACACAGTGTTAGTAGCCGACATAAAAGACGAATTTACTTTGGGGATGGACCTCATCGGTCAACATGGATTCTCTTTTGACAGCAAACTTAACCGTCTGAAGTTTGGCACCGAAGAGTTCATCCTTACCAAACCACAAGATGACATACCGGCTAAAGTAGCGACGGCATGTACTGTTAGAATAAGCGGAAATACTGAGCTGATATTTTTGGGAAAATTGGAGAAGGATTTTGGAAGCTGCATCGGACTTATCCAACATCACTATTTGCTTTGAAAACACCTCGTAGCCAAAACACTGGTCAAAACCGACGGCGAAATACCGATAAGGATAGCAAATATTTTATCCAATTCCATCAAAATCAATAAAGGAGATGTAATAGCCACTTGCAAGCCGGTGCAGTGGGTAATCAGTTACGAAACAAGGTCAGAAGTAACGCCCTCAACATCACCTAAGGAAGTCCTAGAACATTTCCAGAAGTCGTGGCATCATCTGCAGAAACAATTCGTAATAGCAATACTGGAAGAACGAACATCATAAAACATAAAAGCGACACTGGAAGTGCTCACTCCATACGCCAGCATCCTCGGATACCAGTGAAGAAGCAGCAAGAAAGAGGCTACCACATTAGTGGACAAAATGCTTGACGATGGAATTATTAAAGAGTCATCAATCCCATGGTCGTCTCCTGTTGTCTTAGTCATCAAGAAGGATGGGAGTACCAGATTCTGGGTGGACTATAGAAGGCTCAATGACGTCACCAAAAAGGACAGCTATCCACTTCCCAGAATTGATGACGCGTTGACGACACTAGCAGGTTCTCATTGGTTTTCAACAAAGAGCGGCTACTGGCAAGTAGGCATTGACGAACAAGGTAAGGAAAAGACTGCCTTTTCTACCGTAAGTGGTTTATATCAGTTTAAAGTTATGCCCTTCGGACTATGTAATGCCCCCGCTACTTTTGAGTCGTTCTACGAGGACTCACTTGGAAGACATGCCTCGTCTCTCTTGATGACATAATGGTAATGGGAAACAATTTCGAAGAGCACATACAAAACCTGCATGAAGTTTTTACTAGAATCAAGAATGCTCAGCTCTTACTGAATCCAAAGAAATGTTTTCTTTTTCAACAAAAAGTTCCAGTAATCCAATCCGACCAACGAAAGATCAAATCAAAGACTGGCCTCGTCCTCGCGACAAACACGAACTGCGGAGCTTCCTTAGATTATGTACTTATTATAGAAGATTTGTCGAAGGATATGCGAATATAGCTGATCTCTAAGCTCACTCCAGAACGAGCAAATTATAGCTGAGATCATAACTGTGATTTTGCGTTCAGGAAATTAAAAGCGGCTCTATGTTCTAGTCCAATATTGGGTTATCCGGAACAAAAGGGTAAATTTGTATTGGATAGAGACGCAAGCAACACCGGCATCGGGGCGGTTTTATCGCAAGTACAAGCAGGAGAAGAACGAGTTATCGAATACTACATTCGAACACTTTCGAAACCTGAACGTAACTACTGTGTAACTCCCAAAGAGCTTTTGGCAATAGTATGATCTGTTGAGCATTTCCATCAATATCTGTATGGACAAGAATTTCTAATAAGGGCTGACCATGCAGCACTTAAACGGATTTTGGATATGAAACGACAGCCAGGTGGCTTGAAAAGCTACATCAATATAACTTTAAGATTAAGCACAGGGCAGGGAGATTGCATAATAATGCAGATGGGAAAGCGCCGATGGAAAAGTAGTGAATACACAGTTAGTGGTACCAAGGAGGAAGATATCGGGAGTTCTGGAAGAAGTTCATAATGGAAAGTGGCGCTAATCTCGGAGTAAACAAAACGATTGACAAGATCTGCGACAGATTTTACTGGGTCAACTACTGCCAGGATGTGAAATCGTGGTGTCGGCAGTGCTCAACCTGTGCCGCAAGTCAAGGACCCAAAACAAGATCTAGGGGGGAAATGAAACAATATAATGTGGGCCTACCGTTGTACGTATCGCCACTGACGCTGTACGCTGGCCCTTTTCCAGAAACAAATAATGGTAACAAGTACATTTTAGTGGCAATTGACTACTTCAGTAAATGGCCTGAAGTATGTATTTGCGATCTCCAATCAAGAAGCTGTTTCCATAGCAGAGGTCCTCGTGAATAACCTATTCACCAGATTTGGTGTTCCGTTAGAGCCGCATTCAGATCAAGGACGCAAATTCGAAGCCAAGGTTTTCCAGAAAGTCTGTGATTTACTCAACATCCATAAAACACGGACTACAGCCTTACAGCCACATCACAAAGATTGGGAGCAACACATACCACAATTTTTGATGGCATATAGATCAGCAGTCCATGACACGACAGGACTAACGCCAGCCATGGTTTTATTTGGATGAGAACTCGGTTTACCCTGTGACCTATTATTCGGAACGCCAGACAACCAGGATATGGAAATTAAAGACTTCGCAGACTCCCTTAAGGAAAATTTACTATACATCCATGAATTAGTCAGAGAAAACACGGAGAAAGTCAGTCACCGAATGAAAACACGATATGATCTCAAAGCTAACTCTATAGGATTTCAGATGAACGATAAAGTCTGGTTATATAGTCCGCAAAGGAAGAAAGGAAGATCTCCCAAGGTAACTCCAGTATGGGAAGGGTCCTATACAGTCATCAAGAGAATTAATGACGTTGTGTATAGAATTCAGCGTAGCCCCAGAAGCAAACTGAAAGTTGTCCCTCTCGACAGGCTGAAAGCATATCACGGACATGAAGTAGCTGATCGGGACGATCAGGTTTAAGATGGAGGCAATGTCACGGCTAGCAACCATCCGAATGTTTTTGTGCTACTCTACAGAACTAGCCTTGTCGTGTCTACGTTATTTCGTATGAGTCATCCCCGGCCGAGAAAATCCAGGAACAGTGGTATGTTCCCGATGCGTGCAGCCCTGGTCGAGAATAATATAGAGGCCTCGCTTCGTCCGATATATTTTAGATTGGATATAAATAGCAGGCAGAACGCGTGTTGAATTAGTTAATCATTGAGTGTTGAATTGTAAAGAGCTATTAGTTTTAAAGTTATAAGAGTAGTTTAGTGTGTTTAATTGTATAGAGTGATAAAGAATAAAGAGAGTATTATTTTAAAATAGTAAAAGTTGTAATTTTGTCAGAAGCCACGGAAAAACGTAACATTATCATTCTAAATTATCATTATCGTCAGTCATTCTCCAAACATGAAACAATAGGCTTATGATAACTAAAATATGAAATATAAATTATACCGTTGCATACAACGTGGCCGCTGGCCTAACTGGCTGCCAATCGTGTCATTGCATTGAATCGCGCTCACGGCTTAAGCAATTCCCACTACTAACGCGACTACGTAGCGTTGCATGTTTTCGTTACATAGCAAATCGCATGAAACGAGCTTACCCTACCGTGAGTAAAAAAGCTTCGCTTCAAAAATCTTATTTTAATAAAAATAATAATTTCGCTATATTTAGCTAAAACAGAATTTTATAATTTCACAAAGTGAACACGTTTAAAATCAATTGAATCCCTCGTTTTATAGTGAATATGAACATCATTAACACAGGTACTTTCAAATGCAATTTTTAAGTTATCATTAAATGCTGAATTGCTACTTTCCAACACTAGAAATATTAAGGATATTTAATTCATTGAACTTAGTCAGAGAACGCGAAACATCAGAATAACTAACCCAAGAGTAATATTTGTCAGTTTAATTTCGTCATATACTTACCATAATATCTACAACAACATAATACAGGAACACATCAGCAATAGATAATCTATTGCCTACCAAATACGTCTTTGTTGACAATATATTGTTTAATTCCTAAAAAAAAATACACTAATTAAACGCGAAACGATTATACAGGGTCCTCGCCTCCAGTCTTCTGTAGCTCAGTTATTAATTATACATATTAGTACTTTAATATTTTGCTTGCTGTATCTACATCTTAAACGGCCTACACACGTAACGATTTATCGTACTACATACATGTAGTACGATATCGGTCGAGACTGTCGCAATAAAGATAAATCACAGCGTGTGTAGGCACATTGGATGCTTCGCAGTACCTACATAGTCGTCGAATCGTTCGCAGTACGAAGCTTCCATAAAATATCGTATCAACGGTTCTGCGACCGACGGTCGTGTTTGAAGCAAGTTGGAACATGTGTAGAGTCACAGCTGAGCCGTAGTTACAGTGATTTTAATCATGGATATTGAATATAAAACATTTTGTGAAGAGTTTATTGAAATGTATATGTTTATGGGATGTTAAATAAATCAAATGATTTAAATAAAGAGGAATTACAGTTATGATATTTTATTTAACAAATTTACGGAATTGATCACAAAAGGAATGAAAGAAATAATGAAAAAGAAAAAATATATATAAGAACAATTTTTAGGCGTAAAATCAAGAAGGTAATATACATTAGTAATCAATACTAGGTAGTAGAAATGGAAGGAAGGATATTTACGAGCATTTTCTTTCTACTACCTATTACTTTTTACTCCAGAGTGAAACAGGAAGAAAGAGAAAATCAAACGACGAGGAGGAGATGAACATGAACATAGAAACAGATAAGGTAATGTATAATTAAAGTTTTATTAGCATTTTGTGGCAGTAATTGTTACAATAACATTTATTTATATACATTTTCAGCTTCAGCAGATATTGCATTCCTAATAATCCTGTTTCGTAATTTTATTACAAATTAAAGCCAACAAAGACATACAGGTATCAGAATTTCTTGAGTAATTTTTAAAACTAAGAGGCTCTTCTTTAAATACTTTTAACAACCTTATATTCAAATATTTGCTTCTGTCCAACAACCACTTTTTACACCACTTTCTCTTTTTCACTGGTTTTTGCCCATCATCTTCCTCAACCAACAATACTGCAGCTAAAAGAGCCGCAGCTTTTCTTTTTGAAGTTCTTTAAGACATATTCCACTGTTCAATGGATCTTCTACACCACAACTGCAATAATCTGAATTGCTGCAGTACGACGTGTTGCATGCATCGTGTGTACAGAAAATGGCTGTACTGAAAAATGTACTATTTTATCTACAACCTGCAGTGCGATAAATCATTACGTGTAGAAGAGTGCATTTTAGGGAAATATTTTAGATTATAGTAAAGTGCCCAACGCAGTAAAAGCCTTCTATAAATGATTTTTGTGGGCACCTCGGGGTTACAAGCTGAAATTTTCACAGAATGAAGGCTTTATTATATTAATTCAAAATCCGAAGGTAATAAAAATTCAGAACGGACAAAAGTGCAGTCTACCTAAAAATCGAGATTATTATATGAACGTGTAGGATATTATATTATGAATGTTTTCATATAAAATTCATCTACATTTTGGTACGAATTATATTTTTTATCATTGCTTGAAATATGTAGATTACATTGGCCCTTACGGCAAAATAAATAAAAAAATTGAAATATCTCCATTCGAACCTGGGCAAAATCGGATTGAAATATACTCATTTTTGAATTCACTTCGCATTCTCTCCGAAATGAAGGCTCAAATCAAAAATTTTTATTCTTGCAAAAAGTTTGCCTTAAGTATCTAGAATATATAGGTGCAAGAATACATTTTTTTGCTCAAATGGTAATGGAAAAATAGAATTAAATGTAAAAAAAGTAATTTTCTTTTAGCCGCGACCGTCCGATCTCGCGCTGCCCGAGTACTCTCCCATCTCACTTTTCTCCATAGCTTCTCTCTCTCTCGCCTATTGTACAATACAATAAGTGCTTTTACACCATTACGGGTTAGAATACTAATAATAATAATAGCTATTATTATTTGAATAAAGTCAATGAAGACATTTTCGATTATCCTTAAATTTATTTTTCCTATACGCTGCTAGGTATAAAGAAGTAGGAAAAAAATCATATACTTAATGCAACTGCTATTAAAAAAAAGACTAACTTTTATTCAGAATAGAAAAACTCAAAATGTATAAAAATCTTTATAATAACAAAATCTATTTATCTTCAGTGTCTGTATCTTCTTCAGGAATAGACACAATGACTTCAATATTGCCTTCCAGTATTTTTTTTGCATGATCCTATGCAACCTATTTAATTTCTTCTACGTGTACATACAATCTAATAAAAAAATATTTACCGATTTAATCTAATAATAAGTTACCTTTTTTTACATCCAAAACAGTGGAATGTATTTATCAACTCTGTTTTTAGAAAAAAAAACAGTTAACGAACTTTTTATCTGAACGAGCACTCTCATAAAACGAATTTCAAGTTCGCAACTATAGTGGGAGATTTACCAATATTTTTGATAAGAAAAAATTGCGAACCAATTGACAACAAACTACTATCCTCTATAGTCACGAAGAAGCTGATACTAGGATTTTGTTGCATATACTCTCTGCTAAACATTGTATGTATTATTTGACATGCATAGTGGACTTCAATGACACTGATGTTCTTGTACTTCTGGTACATTTTAAAAATATATATTTCTAGAGAATTTGGGTAAACTGTGGAAGAGGAAAAATATGTGGCCGTTCATGACATCAACCTAGAAGAAAAACTTGCAAAAATGTACCTGCATTTCATGCTCTAACGGGTTGTCATACAACCAGCCAGTTTTCAGGATTAGGAAAAATAAAATAAAATGTATCTAAATTATTCCGATTATTTAGATGGTATTGGAATTTTTAGATGGCATGTTCAATAACATAGAGAAATTTATCATAAAATTATTTTCCAGAAATTCAAACATCTCGTCCATTAATATTTTCAGGACACTATTGGCCTCTTCATCGCTAATTGAAAAAAACTAGCCCCTTCAAAAAATTGTTTAAAATTTCGCAGCCTGAGAGCACATTATCAAACTAAGGTGTATTTCAGTTCTTTAGAACCAAATCCCCTATTACCAGAGGTGACACAATGCGGATGGAAATTTGAGGAGGCAGGTGATATCCAAATCATCCCCAATTTTAACAACACCAGCCTTTCCTTCGAATGTAAAAGTATTTATTGCATGTGGATGTAAAAAAGGTAAATTATTATTAGATTAAATAGGTACATAAATAAAACAATCAAATAATTTTTTATTAGCTTGTATGGAAGCAAGCTTGTATACGTAGAAGAAATTAAATAGGTCGCATAGGAAAATGTAAAAAATTACTGGAAGGCAATATTGAAGTCATTATGTCTATTCCTGAAGAAGATACAGACACTGAAGATAAATATATTTTGATATTATAAAGATTTTTTTTACAATTTGAGTTTTTCTATTCTGAATAAAAGCTAGTCCTTTTTTTAATAGTGTCACGAGTAGCTTAGGGGGGGGGTAGCGCGTTTATTTAAAGAATAACTTCTCAGAGAAGAGCCTCGTCGCGATTAGTACAATGACGGGGTCTCAATGCTTCCTTTAATCTACCACTGGACGTTCTACTCGTGAGGACACGCCTTGTTTAGCGTGCCGGGGGGTAACTGAGGTAGACCGGGATCGCGTTACGTGGGGTAAGAAGAGATGATAAAGTAAGCACGTTTAGTTTATAACAATAACAATGTATAAACGATAAAACTTTAACAACAATTATTGGTCAGAAAAAAATGAGATTCTATTATACCCGATTATTACGGTGCGCATGTTTTCTCGATTTGAGGTACTGTTTATAGGTCTTTGTTTACTGTCTTATAATTTATAGTTTTTCTTAAGAGTTGGGTTTTATTTAAGAGCACTAAGAGATTTCACTAAACTTTTTAACTGACTATATAGACACTTGTCTTTCTCAACACTCTGACAAACTTCTTGTCAAGACTTTACTATGGAGGTTGTGCAACCCCTGGTCCTAGCAGTCGTCAAGTGACTAACCGGTACCAGGTTTGGGTTAGTTAGGAATGGAACCTAAAGCAGTCGTATGGCTAACTTTAGGAGCGGATAGAACCCAGAAGGCAGTCGTCAAGTGACAAACCTTGGGAGCTGGAGGTGAGACTAAAGTCTGCCGAACTGAGGGTTCGGTAGCGTATTTATATAAAACAAAGTGATGATCATTGCATGCATAAGGTTCAATGTCGCTCCCGTTGATTGCTCGCGTTGTTTATAGTTTGCCTTTAATGTTTATATAACAATCTCCAAGTTCAAGTTCAAACTTGCGACAGGGTGATATTTGTTTAGTAGCTTATGCTTTTTAGTAGATTACAATAGCAGTTGCATTAAGTATATGATTTTTTTTTCTACTTCTTTATTAGGTACCCAGCAGCGTATAGGAAAAATAAATTTCAGTATAATCGAAAATGTCTTCATTGACTCTATTCAAATAATAAAAGCTATTATTATTATTAGTATTTTAATCCGTAATGGTGTAAAAGCACTTATTGTATTGTACAGAGAGGAAGCTATGGAGACAAGTGAGATGCGAGAGTACTCGGGCAGCGCGAGATCGGACGGTCGCGGCTAGAGGAAAATTTCTTTTTTACATTTAATTCTATTTTTCCATTACCATTTGAGGAAAAAAAATTATTCATGCATCTATGTATTCTAAACACTTAAGGCAAACTTTTTGCAAGAATAAAAATTTTTGATTTGAGCCTTCATTTCGGAGAGAATGCGAGGTGAATACAAAAATGAGTATATTTCAATCAGATTTTGCCCAGGTTGGGAGGGAGATATCTCAATTTTTCAATTTATTTTGCCGTAAGGGCCAATGTAATCTGCATATTTCAAGCAATGATAAAAAATATAATTTGTACAAAAATATAGATGCATTTTATATGAAAACATTCATGAAGTAATATCCTACACGTTCATATAATAATCTCGATTTTTAAGTATACTGCCCTTTTGCCCGTTATGATTTTTTATTACCTTCGGATTTTGAATTAATATAATAAAACCTTCATTCTGTGAAAATTTCTGCTTGTAACCCCGAGGTGCCCACACAAGTCAAAATAAGTAGCACTCTACTATTATACAAGATGCCCCAAAAAGTGTGGCGGCATAATGAATTTTTTTTTAATTAAATTAATCGTAAGTGCCAGCTCATTCGAACACCTTCCGTAGTAGTATCGGTAGTAAGTAGAGATTTCTTCCATGCTCATGGCTATTAAGGTATTTAGTCAACTCTGGGTCATCCACAAGACGGACTGCTCACCTCTGTATGGAGACAAATGTCCTGAGCAAGTGTTTGGGTGTCGAGCTCCACACAATGGAATAGTATTTCAGAGACGGTCTTATCTGGGACTTATAGAGCAATAAGAGCTAAAAAAGTTGTATACACCTCATAAAACTTTTTTGCTCTATAAAGCGTTTCTAGCTTTTGTGCTGCTGCCTTGGTGATTTTGGTGACGTGATTACGCCAAGACACGTTGTTTTCTTCGTTGAAGCCCAGCAAGCTTATGGATGAGGCCAGAGTCAGTGTTTGTCCTATCATTGTTGCTTTTTTTGAGAAGACAGCAGCCTGAGTCTTTCTTGCGTTAAACTGGACATTGTTGGTACTTCAGGAATTCCGGCATAAATTTAAAATTCCTCCGGATGCTTCGATCCCTTAAGAATTGGAAAGGCATAGAAGCAGTGCTGGTGGTAGTTTGTATGCTGCCAATTTGCTTAACAATCCGTCATGCCACGCCCTGTAAGATGCTTTGTATATGTCGAGAGCCACCTCACGAGATTCGTCGTAGCTCTCGATGGCTTTGATTCATAGGTAGGACGTAGAAGCTCGTAAGTCAAGAGATCTGTGCTTGCGGAAGTCATACTGGCGATCGCTTTTGATCCTTGCCGATTCTAGATATTTTTTCGTTGATCAGTTTCTCCATGACTTTGGACATGATGGAAACTAAGGCAAGGTAGGTAGTTATTTGAGATATTTTGTTTATCTTTCTTCGGGATTGGATGCACCTGAGCGTATTTTCAGCTAGAAGGGAGGGCATGTAGTGATAGGGAGAAAAGCCTGCATGTAGAGCTGTTAGCTCAGCAGCACATTTTTTAAATGTAAGCCCCTGAATTTTTTGATTGCGTTGAATGCAGAATTAAAAATAAATCTTTCTAAATACATCCCTATCAAAATTTCTAACATGTTAAAAGTTATACATCAGAAACTGGTTTTTCGCCTATTTCAATAATTTTAACGAAAAAAAAATTAAAGGTGACTTTGATAATGACATCAGTTTTTTTTAAAGTTAATTAATTAAAGTACTTCAAAAGTCTAAACAGTTTTGTAGATATTCCCCTAAAATAAGACAAACACAACAAACAAAATAAACTTAAAGAGTACAACAATAGCAAAACAGAATGGTTGCACTCAACGCGCGTTTCGCTAACCATGTTAGCATCATTAGGAGATGGTTAAAACAGATAAAAGGGTTCCAAACCCCTAACATTCATTTTGTACTAGTCTTTCATTCTCTTCTAAGCGCAAATGAACATGTACTTCAAAAGACCTTGCAACTTTTCCAAATGTGAATTCTTTGCTGCATGTTCTAAGGTGCGGTTAGAGGTTCCTGATAAACGAGTTTCTTAACGTAGCCGCACAAAAAAAAATCTAATTTCGTTAATTCAAGTGACCTGGGCGACCAATTATTTGACCCTGCTCTTCCAATCCAGTGATTTCCAAACGTTATATTGAGGTGGTTTTTGACTTGTAAGGAATAATCTGGTGGGGCTCCATCATGTTGCAGCCACATTGCATCCCTTAAATCTATTGGTAAATGCTGACACAAAAGGGGCAATTTGTTTTGTAAAAAGCTTAGATACATGTCTGCATTTAAATGTCCGTTAAAAAGTGAGCACCAATAATATGTTTCTTCTCCAATAATGCCCCACACACATTAATTGACCATTTATGTTGTCGATCAAAATCCCTAAAAATCCGGGTAATAGTCATAGTCATGGCGAATCACAAATCCGTTTTTATGGATGGTGCCCTCCCTCATCAGAGAACAAAACGTTATCAAAAGTCTGTCTTTTGACTACTGGAAGAACTTTTCATAACGTGCATTAAGTAGCACAGTTAACTCATTTTCTTCAGTTCGAACCGGTCTAATCAAACTGGTTTTGTGCATTCTATATTTCCCGTTTGCGTAAACCTTTCGAATAAATTATGCCGGCTTCTCTTATCCAAATGCTGTCGTTTCGGATAACGCTCTACATAAAGTCGACTCGCCAAAAATTCCCTTAATATTGTCACGTCTAGCAACCATCCGAATGTTATTGTGCCACCCTATAGAACTGGCCTTGCCGCGTCTATGTATGAGTCATCGCCGGCCGCGAAGTTTCAGGAACGCTGGAATTATCTCGATACCCTGGTCGAGAATCATATAGAGTGTCCTCGCTTCTTCCCGAGTATTCTTGATATATTTCAGATTGTATATAACCCAAACTAACCCAGTTTTTTGCAGATAACTTTTAATATGTTAGGAATATTGGTATCTTTATTCCTTAACACTATTCAATTAAACACATTACAATACTCTTATAACTTTGCAAAATAGATCTTTACAATTCAACACCCTATGACTAACAAACTGCAATACGCGTTTTGCGCGGTAATTATATCCAGTGACACATATCGTGAATATTCCGGAAGCCAGACTTCTCCATTATTCTCCGCCCGGCCGGCCGGCCTATATATACATCGGGAAAATAACAGAGCTTGAGGAATGTTCTCGGCGATGATTCATGCGGAAATAACATAGACGCGGCAAGTTAGTTGTATAGGATAGTCCAAAAAGATACAGATGGCCCGAGCCGTGACAATAAGAAAGAAAAAGTTATTTAAAATTCGGAGTCTGAGAGTAAATTTTGAACACCCTTTAAAACTCGGTCAACGAGGCATTTTCGCCTTACTTAGGCAATAAGTTTGTAGTTTCAATATGATAGTTTTGTATATTAAGGTGTGAGTGAAAGATTAATAAAATACTCGCTAACCTTTTGCACAACCGATTTATTGCGCTTGTGAGGCAGAATTGCCGACTGTTTGGCATGCATGTGTGTCTGGGTTCGCACCAACTGTTCTGGTTGGCTCGGAACCCAACAGATAGTGAGATTATTTGTATTTTTCAGCAAATTACATAACTGATTTTCGTACATTTTATTTATTTTTTCGCCGGTATTACCACATCGATTTTGATAAAATTGTACGGTGATGTAGATAACCATAGGAGACACGCAAATATGCAAAAAATATGGGAGCATGGAATTTAAAATAAAATATGTCATTATGACGTCACGCCTTTTTGGGACATTTGTGTCATTGGAAATATTTGCCTAAAATGGACTCTGGATCATACAGATACACCACGCAAAATATTAAAATCCTAACTTAACTAAAACTGAGCTACAGAAGACGGGAGGCGAGCTGCAGGACCCTGTATATATAATTATACCGGGTGGCCATTAGTTCGAAGAAGTCCTGCGATTGAAATATATGAAAAAAATTTTTAAAGGTAAACATTTTATGATAAACAGAGGTTATTCTAAAAACATTTTCCAATGTTGAAAGGGCGCAAAAAACGCCGCAGCGTATGGAATTCAGCATAAAATTCTACTTAAGGTATTGTATTTTACTTTCATGGTAACAGTGACGTTGCCAAATTATTCATATTTTCTAAAATTCTGTTGGAAAACGCCATGTCGAAAAATTTATCATAAAAAGAGAACTATTGTAAACTAAGAAAATGTAGACTTCTTAAACCTTAGAGCCGCCAGAACAATTTGGTTGAACAGGAACATTCATAACACGTGCAGGGTGTTTTTTTTTCTACAGCAGTGTCAATCTAGCATTATTTATTTATTTAATCTAGCCATACATTTAAGAATTGATCACATAAAATAAAATACTGTATAATTGAAATTAAAAGTGAAATGAGTAGAGGCAATCCTTTTTTCATATGTATGAAAACATGATATTTAAATGTATTAAAAAATTAAATTAAATTAATATAGTTAATTAATTATAATTAAATTATATTTATAATATAAAGCTGGAATGTCAATCAACGGAATAATTTTTCATAAAGTGAGATGTGCAAAATCATGTGGCAAAGTAAGCAGTTCAGTTCAATGGACCCTAGTATCAATTATTCCACTAATCTAAATAGTAGTAGGAATAGGAAGAATTAAATCAGAATGCAACTTTTATTTATTCTATTCTTTTATGTATTAACTGATAACAGTAAGAAAATAATACCTGACGCCATCAACAATAATTATTGTGGCTCAGAGATCAATATTTCTAGTGATCTTGCATTTTCTTAATTAAAATATTTAAGTTAAGTATAAATTTACCTTTAACATCATTTCAATGTTCTGGTTGTTATTTGCGTTTGCTGCATATACTATAGCATATTCAAGCCATTGGTGAATTTGAGCTTCATCCAAAATGTCCCTAGCTCCTAAACTGGATTTGGCCTCTTCCAGTAATGAAAATACGATATTAATAATCCCTGTTGTTGATTGGCTATTGTTCACTCGTATGTACAGCTGAAACAATAGGGCAATATAATATACTGACCATAAATTGAAATATATTTATTTTTCTAAGGTATATACATTACGCCTAGTTTTAAGATCTAATTTTATTAGAAAATTAAAATTCAAATAATATTTATTTAGATAGATAGATAGATATTTATTTAATAAAAATTGTTCAGTTACTAACATTTCAAAATAGTCACTATATCAGGTGACCCAGATTTATTATAAACCCACTGTAACTATATTGTTAACACAAAAATATTTTGCATTATTTTGGTGAAACCAGAATTTCGGTTCATCCGGAAGTGCACCCAACTGTTTTATTTGAAATAACACCCCGTATATTTTTCTTTTAAAAAAAAAACAGCGCTGCTGGTGCCATTTTGCAAAATTTACATTTCGGTTTTGTGATGTTGTGAGGCTGTGCCATCAGACGGTCAATTTTAACCATTACTTATGTCATCCATTGGTTATTTCTCGGGCGCCAACCTTTGGATTAACATGGTAAAGGGCTCATAGTGCACCGGGCAGCTTTTATACAGTGGCGAAACGGCAAACCAGGGGTCGATTACGCATATCAGTGCTGATTGCCGGCTGCCTGTAGAAACATTCTTAATACTAGCAGGAAGGGAATTAGAAAGAAAACACACTCTATTGCCAACTTGAAATATAAATCATGGTTTTTATTGAATGCCCTAATGAAATGATATGTCCTAATGTATTGACTAAAGAGTACCCAAAGTATTATCATGAATGCCCTTAGAAAACTGGTGCTAACCTAAAGTATCAAAATTTAACTAAAGTGTTACCCATATGCAACTTATACTAACCTAAAGCCTCGAATAAAGGACAACTAAATAAAGTATTGCCAGAGGGGGGTCAGCAGTGGCGGCGATATAAATAAGCAGATATAAGCGAAGCTTAGGGGCCCAGGCGTAAAGGGGGCCCAACAGGGCCCCCTCTAAAAGCAGACATGATAAATGAATCAAAAATTTAATGATCGATATCGATATGATGGTACATTTCTATTGTTCTAATTCCAGAAATTACTTCTGGCGCCCTCTCTTGAGTCTCTTGCCATATTACGGGAACACGCGGTCGCGTGAGTCGCGTCGCTATGAGTAAAGCTCAGATTGTTGTTAC
>MU185894.1:90153-101689 GCA_016904865.1 Pissodes strobi | reverse complement strand
TGAGGATCAAAAATAGCAATGACAAATTCCGATACGGAAAACGGCCTGCTCGCCTTAGTGTTCAGACAAGAAGAGCTATGAGTTTTCTCAAAAAAGGACATCATATACCACTTCTGTCAAGTGGCGCTCCAAACGGATATACCTGCCGAGCAGGTCAGTACTCCGGAAGCAAGGTCGCGAGAAGTAAGGTAGCGAGAGTATCGATAACCCAATAAAAGGCGAAAATCGCAGCACTGTTTTTAATAACATTTACAACTTTACAATAGTTGGCCAAAGATAAAGGCAAATATACAAACAAATTTAATATGCCGGTATATAGCGACATCTATCAGTCAACTTTAAAGCATTTATGGAAAAATCCCCACGGGAATTAATAAATATAAAATTTGTGCGTTGGCATATTTATGGCCCTAATATATTTTAATTTTCACCTAAACAAATAACGCGGGGCGTGATGATGCATATATTGTATCAGGTTTCAGCGTAATTATGACAAAAATATACAAATTAAATAAGCCAAACAAGTTATTTACTCCGCTGCGATGGCGTTAGCATTGTTTACATGTGGCTGTATAGTATACAAACAGTGTTAAAATGAAATATTTTCGTAATTAGAACCTACATGGGTTTTTTAAATAAAAATTGAGAGATATCGAAATTTACACTAAAGTTAGAATCTTGCTTATTGGCCCAAGGCAACCAGTCCAAACTATAAAAATTTTCTATAACGTATTGCTGAAACGCTGAATGATCCTGTCAATGAATTATCATCCCCTTGAATCACCGGCTTAAACAGCTAATACTCATCAATAAATAAAATAAAATATAATTATAATTTATCTCTGTTGAAAGTATAATAATAAGCCTAAAGAGTGGGACTGACAATAATTGGGGTAGTCTTACTTGAAAATCTGATATAATAATGCCAGAACCGAAAAACAAATAAAAATGAGCGATTTTTCAGGCCAAGAAAAAATTGTGTCACTTTATATTTGTCTAGACAGTAAACAGACACCTTATCATGAGTTTATTAGCTTTTTACATGGTTTAATTTTAACCAAACCACCTGTTTACTTTTATTAGTAATCGAGCTTCACGACATCACTCAGCAAATCGGCTTTAAGGGCTCAATTAATTTTTTTTGTGGACTTATTTAGACTGGAAAATATTTTGTTTTATCACGTCATAATTTTAATGTGTTCCATTAATATCTACAGGGTATCCGCAATAATATCCTCTACATTCTTATTTCAGAAAATATCAATTAAAACAAGATAAATACAAATGTTTTTTGCGTTTAGATGGAATTTGAAATTATTTAGCTGTTGTTTATACAGGATATCTGATATTGCCTAGGCAAGTGCCAACTTTACTGATTTAAATAGAACACGCCGTATCCAATAATAAACAGTTATTAATATTTAAATAAAATATCTGTAAAAAATAGCTGGGAAAAAGGCGTTAATCTAGATCCATTAGGGTAAAAAAAAATCGGTAAATATTGGGTATGCCTTCTTATGTATCAGACTTAGACCTGTAAATTCCTGGAAGCACATTTCGTTTAAACTATAAAGGGCATTTTTCCAAATTTTGGCATAAGTATTCAAAAGTGAAAAAAAAAATTTTTTTTTTTAGTGAAACACCTTGCATGCATATTATTATATTATGTTTGTTCTTGTTCATAATCTGAGCTATCTAACCTGCACGCCATCTAAGGCGTGGCGTCACGGATAACTAAACTTATCACCTTTTCATTAGATTCTTCCACAGAGTGTATAGAAACTTAGGGCAAAATGCAACTGTTGGTTCTACAGTGCATAACATTAAACTCATTAAAGCTTTTTGCAAAATCAATATCAGATAATAATCATGATAAAACCACCTACAACTTGAGAAGAAAATTATCAATATCGATGTAAAAGTTAAAATGAGACGAAATTTTGTTTTTCCGGTTTATATGTCCAGGAATCAAATATATAATTATTTTTATGGTATATAAAGGAGTATTAAAGGCTATGAATAAGCTAAAATTTAAAATACATTAAATTATATGGAAAATCGCAAATAATAGATTTTTTAATAAGAAGTAGTTTAAATAATCGCAACAATACAACTCACATAGTTCTGCTGGAACCATTCAAACAGAGTAAGATACTAGATGAATCATAAAAACATTCAAATTTAAACGAGCCATTTGCTATTGAGGACAGTTTTTGCATTCTATAGAAAAGTTTTCCTGTCCCCCATAGAGAAAACCTTGTTAAAACAGTCATTTTGTTTTTGCTAAAACGCTGGCCATTTCATTAGCAGGATTACGGAGACCAGTTAATTTGTGTTGCTAAAGCTGAAAGCATTCAATCAGTATTATGGCCTAAAGGTGGAGATTAAGTTAAGTAAAAAATATGACAAAAGTCCTGATTAAACACAAGCTTTGTTTTCCCAAGCAATTACGAGAAAGAGGACGAGCATTTAAAATATAAAATAGAAAACGGTTTTTTTTTGGCGGTAAAACTCTAATGCTCTAATGCATCCGACTCATTGTGGCTGATAAATGAGTAGACAGTCCATATCAAATATAAATTTAATTATAAGTACATAAGGCTTTATGAGTCTTAGACCATTATTTATATGGTGCGGTTCGGATTATATATATTTACTAAAGCATCTATAAATAATAGTTATAATATGGAATCTTCTTTAAAAAAGCTATTTATATTCTCAAATTAAATCAAATCAAATCAAATCAAATCATTTATTCATGCTAGCACCAAATAAGGTTTACACAGGTCAATAAAATTGTCATCACATTAGGAAGTCTTAAGATTAAGTAATTCAATAAGACAGTTCTTAAGATTACTCAACACTCAAAAAACAGTTTAAAATACACTAAAGATTATTATAAAATTAAAACAGGTTAAAAAAAGTATGGAAAAACACGAAACTAGGAGACAAAGATAAAGATATTCTAAGAAACATTAAATGTTATTTCATTAGTCAAGAAGTCTATTGGGTCATATAATAAAGGCTTCTTTAAAAGTGCCTGTCGAATCCTGCCCCTGAACACACCTCTGGGTTCTGTTTTTAAGGGGACTGGAAGCTTGTTGTAAAACTTTACGGCCCAGTATCTCGGCTCACTGCTGCAACTCTCAAGCCTACACATCGGAACAGCAAGCTGTTCATTGGAGCTGATGGCATAACCATATTTCTGATCATTTGTAGGGATTTTTTCCAGATTGTCACTTATTTAAAGAAGGTTTTCTAGTATGAAAACATTTGGAAAAATCATGATGTTTAACTCAATGAACATTTGTGTACAATCATCTCTATCTTCAGACCACCAACAACTCGCACTGCCCTCCGCTGTAAGGCAAAAACCCTGCGCCACAGTGGACCATGACCCAATGCCAGGATCGCATAGGATATAACAGAATGAAACAAGACAAAATATGCAGTCCTCAACACACCCACGGACACTGTCCCTGACAAATTGCGCAAGGCGTATATGCCGCTCCTCAACTTCTTTGTCAACGTTTCTATATGTGCATCCCACTGTACCCCCAAGAACGACGCAGTCCCACGAGACAATGGACACCCCTGTGCATCTCTTAAAGAGGAAAGGAGATGGCTAGTCTTGGATTCATTTAAGACTAAGCTATTTTTTTCGTACCAGTTTCTGGCCCTCGACCGTGCCTCACCCGTGCCACCCACCAGAGCATCCACTTGAGGTTCCCTGATTGAGTATCATTGAGTAGTATCATCGGCAAACAAGACATAATTCTCCATTATCCGGATCTGAGAAAGGTTATTGATATAAACCAGGAATAGTGAGGGGCCTATTACAGATCCTTGTGGTATCCCAGTGTTCATGATTCTTGTGTCCGACGACACTCCATCCACCACTACCCTTTGAGTTCGTTCTTCAAAATAAGATGTTAATAGGTCAATACTGTTCTGACCAAATTTGTAAAGATGAAGCTTTTGATGAACAACTTGTGCGATACACAGTCAAAGGCCTTGCTTAGGTCGCAGAAGATGTTACCAATAAGTTCCTTGTTTTCAAAACCATCCATAATTATGAATGATACCAGATTTAAAATAGCTTGCACACTATTACGTCCCGCTCTAAACCCAAACTGCTCATCACACAGTAGTGAATTTGCCTCGAGAAACAGCGCCACTCTCGAAGAAATACATTTTTCAAATAGTTTTGTGCAAAATTGGAAGCAGGGAATTCGGACGATAGTCTTATCTCCTTTCTTAAAGTTGGTAATCACAATGACGTGTTTAAGACCGGAGGGGAAAATAATCTCCTTAAAGGCTTATAAGTTGTGTCAGTGGTACTACAATGAGGTCCTTGATGACCTTAATAAGTTTAACAGACAAACCAAAAACATCACGTGCATCTTTGTTTTTTAAGCCCATTACAACTCCTCTAACCTCAATGAAGCTCACCTCCCCAAATTCGAAATGTGACCGAGGTTGAGGGTCCAGCCGGAAGTGAACACTATGCACGCCCAACTAGACTCTCTGCCATTTCTGAGAAAAACTTGCCAAATTGGTTAGGGGTGATTTGCTCAAAATGTCCCCTTGGTTGTTGCTTATAATTTTCCAGATAATTTCAGGTTTGTTGGTAGATTCGGAAATAAAGCTATCATTATACTCCTTCTTCACCCGTTTTATTTAATTTTTGTATTGTTTATGAAAATTGTTTTGTTGTATAAATAGTGCTTCTATATATAATTATAGCAAATGTCTGGATCGCTCCAAATTTTGTACCTGTCCGCAAACAATTCTTAGCCAGTTGATTAAAGTTTTCAATGTAACACTTTGTATAATGTTAAATTTATACATTTCTCGAAAAATTCTGAACAACTTTCAATTAAAGGTACTTATTCATGCTTAAACTCAGACGTTCCTGAAATATTCATATTCAAAATAGGAACAGTATGTAAGAGAGTTTTACGAATTTACTTATTAACATTATCATAATATACGTACGCTGGCTGGTGGATACTAAAATATACGGGAAAACCTTGTACATAGCATAGTAATATTCTCGCATTAATTACGCTAAAAAACCAGCAATTCTTCGCTCTCATCTCGTCGTAGTATTTTAACCATCTCTTCCTTGGCTATACCTTTTATTTAATTGACCTCTGTAAAATGAGAAGAGAGCCACACGTGCATGCGTTAAACAAGAGTAAATATTTAATATTAAGTAAAATTTAGGAGCTTGAACTCTAAACTTTGTTTCTTGGACCAGCTTGTCAACAATGAAAATGTGTAAAATGTTTAACTTGCGTGAATATCATAGACTCTAATTCCAGTGCATTCCTCTTTTCTTGGAGCAGAAATACCTATAAGTGTCTAGTTTGCTAGTCTTTGCTCTTAGTTATCTTCTTCAACACATTTTTGTCAGTTTCTGATTACCTTGCTAGTGCCTTACACCAAAAGTGTTTCTTCGATAATACGTAAGGTATTCCTGTGAAAAATATATTTTATAATTATCGCTGATAAATAGCAAACTGGCTACATTGCGGACATCACCAGCACTCTGGCGAAGAATGTTGGACATATTTTAATGATTATATCAGGTATTTGATTCTAACGAAACATTCTTACAGAAGCTCTTACCTAAAATTAAATACTTCTATTGATTCCATTAAATGACCATCCTAATAACTTTTTTTACCTATAAATGTCTGGGCACGAATCTGCTTAAATTACTGCACTTTTTCAATATTTTACGATATTCGTTATTATATGAATATCTAGAAGTGCTAAGACAAAAACACGGATATCGTTTATTCAATGGGAACCGATAAAATCGAGAGTATTTTATATTAAATTCCGTCTAGACTACGCTTATGAAAATAACCTAAAGTGGCATGGAATATTGTAAGTGGATCCCTAGGGCGTCTGTCTTTTTTAGGCCACTCTCTTAAAAGTATGAGTTGTTACCAAAAATACACTAACCAGTCAAGCGTTGAAAATACGGTTCTTGCTTGCTGACGAGCCTTTTGATTTATTCTAGCATGAATATTTTTTTTATAAGAAATATGTAAAGTTGATAATGCCAAACAAGATGCTAGAATTTACATAGGCGCTTGGGTAGAATTTTTTTTGCGAGGTACGCAAGAAGGAGTTTATTCCATCGTCCCTGCTACATGCACCAGTAACAACCACGATCAAAACAATTTTTATCTACTACTAAATAATACTTATCATCTGCTTCTTTCTTAAAGTGCTCCATGTTTTCTTTGGAGAAAACTCGAGCTTTGTTGATTTTCTTTTTAATATTGACCGTCAGATGATTAGGATTCACTAATATCCATATTTTTATTTACAAAAATCATGGTGTGAATGAGAAACTGCTACATAGGACTCCATATTTGCCGTGTTTATTCTCACATCAACTACGAAACTGGTTTCTACAATTTCCTCGACTTCCGCTACCTTGTCATTAGCAGAATCCACTTTGGGGCCAACAACTTTTGGCGCAACAAACAAGTTCAAGTGAGATCTATAGTTTTTACTACTCTCTTCAATTTTCTGCACATTGAAAACGGTTCCACTTATCTTGATGTATACTTTCCGTTTATTTTGACTGCTATAGAAGATTAAAAAAAAACAATAAATTTCTGCGCTGCAGTTTTCAAAATGAGAATTACCATTTGGATTAAGTACCAATCTTCAGATTTTCCCTCTTAATACGGGAAGAAAATATGGATTTGTCAAAATAATCGCCGGTAAGAAACAAAAATCACGATTTTATTTTATTACTTGCGTATGAATTCTAAACAACACCATTTTTATTCGATTATGTAAAAGAATTCCCTTGGGAAATAGTTTGATGCGCCTTATACAGCGTTTTCGATAACAGTGCTATAAAAAGTTCGTTTACCTACTTGCCGAGACAGAAAGCAGATATTTGTCTTGTTTGTTTAGAGTTTATTAGGCTTCCTAAGAGTTTTCATTTTCTCGCACCACTTGTTTGTTTGCAGGAGCACTTCACGTTTATTTTGATAACGAAAGCCTTAGCGTAACGCCGCTGATTAAATTTACAGGAAACAAATCACTATGTTTCTGATCTTTATTTTTATTAAACTTTCAGCACAACATGTTTTGTCTCACTGGAGCTTCGTTACATGCTTTATATTTATCCTAATGTCTGTTCTATGCATAATTTTATTGCTATAAATTCGAGATTTAATTACTGACACAAAATATTGGATTTAGGACAGTGCGCAAAATTCCATTCTTGGTATTGCTACCAGTGTTTAAGGCGATACCTTACAACACTAGTGCGTAGAAAAACAACAATCAAATGTTTAGTCATTATTTTTATTTCACATATTGACCATGGAAATGCAACGCTAAAAATGAAAGTTATATGTAGAAAGAAATGAGTATACTTACCATATACAGATCCTACTAGTAAGCTTTCACTATCTAACGGTTAATACTATTTTTGTCAATTATTTTACCATTAAATAGCCTAGATGAAAAAAGATCAAACTTACAGTACCCGTCCTGTAATATTTTCCTGCAAAAATTGATTTTTTTGCAAAATTGATGAACATATATTTATAAAAACAATTTCCTAAATTCTTTAGGTTTAGGTTGGGCCTTTTTCGTCCAGATTGTTCAATTACTGTTGTTCTACGTAGTATGAGCAGCGTCGTTGAATATCGTAGCACCGAGCACTAACAATAGACTAGAAGGTTCACTTTAAGCCCCGCCCCCAGTATTTTTTTCCTTGCCCCGTCACGAAACCTGATGAAATGCTGGTTAACCGCTCAGGCCTCGTGCCACGTTTCACCCCGTCTGGTCTAAAGTCTGGCGTCTCGCTTTGGTAGGCGCTACATTAAAAGTGCCGACTAAGAGTGAACCTTCTAGTCTCTTGTTAATGTTCGGTGACCGTAGCCTCAACATATGAATCTTTGCATTATTAATTGTAATGAAAAGGCATTTTTAACCATTTTTTACTTGTTTATTTAATAAATTTCGCACATAGCTACGTTTTTATTTCAACTTTTAATTTTGTAGCTATTTTTTAATTTACAGTTAAAAATATGCTTTGATACGGAATACTATATTTTCCTAATGTAGGAGAACTACGAATCAAAACGCTGCTGTGACTTTAAAATATTTTCTGATAAAAAAAGTGAGGATGTATCGAATGGTTCCGGCACTTAACCAAGGGCCAAGTCCAGTTGTGTGTCAGAGTTCCTAAAGCTTGTTAAAATTATTATAGAGAGCAACAATTTGTTGTAAAAATAGCCAGTAGAGTGCCGAACAACCATCTATGGTTTTTACGTGCAAATTTTAAACAAATCAGAACAACAACAACAACCGATTGATTACAAATTGTTTCATGAAAAATTGTCATTTTGGAGTTATGAGGTGTGGTAACTACGGTAAAGGTATCTGCTAGAACAAAATCCCATGCTTGAGATGATTGGGTTAGTCAGTATAATTGTTGGATTAATTTATGTAATTTCCATCTATAAAAACCTTTCATTACTGTCTTCTTTGAAGGAATATTTTAAAATAGGCTGCAGCATCTTTGTCAACTTCCAACATGTCGCCATCTGCAACGAAAAGTAAGGCATCCTTGAATAAAAATTGCATGGTCGATTTTAGGCATACGCAGCAATTTGAGAACACATTGTATTAATGTCATTTTTACCAGCTGACGGCTTTGTACTTGCAATCTAATTTACAAATAGGCGATGGCCATCCCGAGATGGATTGTAATGACGTGCTTTTCAAGAATCATGATACAATTTACTGATGTATTCCCATACCTTGAAGGAAGGTCTTCACGTACATTTCTTGTATAAATATTTTTCAATGAGGTGATAGGGTAATTCATAGACTATTGATCTTAAAAATTGCTAAAGTGGGCATATCCGCCCGATGCTTCCTTGTTTCGCCGATATATTTAAATTGCTCACATCGGCAGCTTCAGGGTTCCCAATTCCATCAATGATAAAAGGTACTTTTTCAATTTGATACATATCTGCTCTTTGCAGATGACTTGGTCAGACTCAACATGCATTTGGCTAAGATATCCGAAACATGAGATCTAGCTGTAAGATTTAATTCTTATGGGCATGCCCTTATTACCTTGTGCTCTCTAAAATATAACGGCAATTATTTCCTCATAAAAATGTTGGACTATAATTGGTTGATACCTATCTTAATTTTTTTTCCAGAATTCAGTCAATATATGCCACTTTGAGATCTCCATGTTTTGCATTATACCCAGCATCGCTTTCAACGTTGGTTAGTGTGTCCATATCGGTGAACTATTAAGTTCCATTGACTGTTCTTATATTTGACATATTAAGCGCAGATTATTTCTTTGTTCTCAGAAATTGTGCTACTTCGCTAGTATCATCATCTGAATTTTCATTCAAGAAGCTTACATTGCTCCGATAAACTGAAATATCCCACAAAATTGACAATATGTAACTTTTTATTACTTATTTATTTTCCCGGCATACCTAGTGTTTCTAGCAATTTTGGCATTCTCGATGCTCATATGTGATATAGTAAATAACATAGCGTTGGTATAGTTCAAACTTTAGTTAACGTCAGAATTGGAATCTGTTTTCTTTAAAATTGTGCTACAAATGCTTCACGAAAAGAGTTGTGTGTACCATGCGTTCGTAATAGTACCTATTACTCGTACTAGATAGGTAAATCATGATTAATTTGAGACCAACAAAAGTTTTCGAAAAGTAATATGCGAGATTTCAAAATCATTTCAATCTCACCACAACTGGCCAGTACTCTTTTCGAACTATGAAATCAAAAGAAAAAGCAGAATATATACGTAAAGAGCTTAAATATAAGGGTGGTATAGTGGGGCTATGTTCAGACTTCTCGTGGGTCTATCTCATAGACAATTTTCTCTAAAGTATTAATGTAGGTAATAACATAAATAACATATAGGATTTTTTAATGGTCTACTACAGTGCGTACTAGCACATAACTGCATTTGAACACAAAACAATTTTTCCAGCACATTTTTACCAACCCTTGGTAGAACTATTGCCCTATATGTAGCACTGATATCTTCAGCATTTATTTCGAGGACTGTACTACCTTTAACAAAGTTACCAATATTTTGAAACTGCGGCTTTTGAGCATCTTCGATATTGAACAAGTTGATAATTTTCATCACTTCGTCTATATTCTCATTACCATGATCATCATCATCATCTTCTTGGTTTACTAATTTGACATTTCAAACTTGCAATATTTCCACCAGTTTACGATCTACTGCTTTTTGTTGATAATTTTTTTCAATCGTATCGTGTACTTCTTATAGTACAGCTGGCTTTGGAACATCTCTTTAAGATCAGACAACTCTAAAAGGTAAATATACAGAAGTACTTAAGTTAGGTTGCGCCTGTTTGACAGGAGATAGATACTTATTTAGTCACACTTTAGAGATACCAACAGATTACAGTACACTAGCATCCTCAACTAAATATAGGTCTTCAATAGATTAAAAACATCTTTTTCACCAACTAATAATTGCTTGCTTATTTATTCTTTAAACGTTACCAAGAAAATCTGCCTTAATCCTAAACTTGAATGAAAGTAGGCCCATTGGGTGCCCTCTCACCTACCAATTCAGCCCGGCCTCCCCAACAAAAGCACACAGCATCCTCGGCTGGATCTTTCTTATATCCGCCGTGTTCAGGACGCGCCTCTTTTATTTTAGCCAACGCTGGACAGCTGGCACGAGCATGAGTGGATGATTCCTCGTCCTCCTAGCACCACATATATTCTGGATTTTCTATGATCCGCAGCTGGCAAATGTCTATTCAAGTGACAGTACCCTGTAAGGAGCCCGGAGACAAGCCACGTGTGTCCCTTTTTAGAGCCAGAAAGGCCCTCATGCTCCAAGGCGCTGGGTCACTCAATACTAGCTCAGCCTGCCTCATTCCTTGAGTAGTCCGGCACAGATTCTTGGCCCGCGTGTACATCGCGTCTCTTAGAATAGTGGCGACCATACTGTTGGACGCATCCGAGCCGATGTAGACAATTTTCCCTCTTAGGGTCCTGAACAGGGTTTCATTCCCTCATTTAAGGATCGCATACATCTCAATCTGGAACATGGTTGCATACGTTTTAAGGGTGAAAGCAAGTCTCATCCTTAAAGTATCTCCATAAGCACTCGCTCCAGTACCATTATCAGTTTTGAAGCCGTCCGTGTAGCAGACTATCTCATTAACCAGACGTGGGATACGATCTGCCCCCCAACCACGCATCTATATATAGCCTTAAGAGATTCGTATATTCATCAACCGTCCTCCATCAAACTTTTGATGGTTTTTTTTCGGGTTATTATTGTCCGTCAGGCTATCGAGACCTTTCAGGCTGTATGCAGACCTTAAGGCTTCATACTCCAGGAATAGGTGGAGGGGCGGCAACTCAGTTAGTCTCTCAAGAGCCCTGATGTGTGCCGTTCACATAGCACCTATGATTACCTCGCAAGCTAGTCTCTGAACTCAGT